>APFE030445981.1:0-52115 GCA_000404065.3 Pinus taeda
CCCACATCAACGACATGGAACAAAGAAAATGAATTTGGAGGTGAAAACAAACTGACGATATGGGGTTCAGGGTGGCGGTCATGAAGGAATGAAGCATGAATGTATTGCAGTGGGTGAGACTCAAGTGAATTGTCTGAATGACTTCTCTTGAACATATCGGAGACACTGACGATGGATTGGTAGCATTAACCCTAGAGATGGATGGTGTGATGGACCAATGGTGAGGACCAGCGAACGGAACAACCCAACCCGACATGGATGCGGAAGGAAAGTGTCATGTTCAAGAGTGACTTGCTACCAATAAAGTTTCTTCTTGTTTTCTTCCCAATTTTCCCTAGTCATTGCTGACCAGTACCTTAATTTTTGTCAAGCTTGAGGAGGATAACATATACTTGTTCTATAATCTGCCCTTCGGGCAAACCTGTCCCTATATTTTAGCGAGCCTAGCGACAGTGAAACTCGTTCTCGTCTTGTTGGATGAGTTTGTCGCTATTTAGTTTAATGAGTTTAACGACAAAGATAACTCGTTCTCTTTCAATTTTAGAGAGTCTGAAAGAAACGGAAAGAAGACTTCGAAGGTTATTTTTCGTTGTATAATCCCTTAAGTCCGAAAAAGCGTAAAATAATACAAAAGAGATGAATTTTCAATAGTTTTAACGAGCCGAACAAGACAAGCACTCGATCTTTTTGTGTAATAATCCCTCAGGTCCAAAAAGATTAAAATCTAGAGGAGGGATAGCACTTCTGATGCCTTTTAACGAGCCGAAGAGGCCAATCGCTCAGCAATATTTTCATATTTTACGAGTTAGGTGAAAAGATCTTAAAGAAGACTCATTTTCGAGGAACGAGTGATGGTTTCAAGTAGTAGCTGATTCCATGTAAGGTTTGGAATTTTCCAATCATGGCAGAGTTACAAGGATGGCTAGCAGAATCACTCTTCGCAGATGTTCCTCGAAGGGGTAAACAATCATGTGGGGGTGAATGATCGGCTAAAAAAAGAGTGCAGGTGATGGCGAGAACATGACCAAGGCTCAAAAGCTAGCGATAAGGCATTCACAATGGTTATTTACCCGTTCATCTTTTAATGAGCTTAAACGTGGGGAGAAACACTTACTCATGACTTATGTTTATTTTTTAACGAGCATGAACTATGCGCTAAAATTGCTTGTGGAGAGTTTATTTTTTAACGAGCTTGAACTCTATGACAACATTGCTCGCCAGTCGTATGATGAAAATTTCTCATTCGAGATGCTATTTTGAAGTGGCTTACATCTCTAAAGCTTTGCCATGGATCCTTTCTTTATGCAAGCTAGGAAACAACTAGCCTTACGGGTTTAAAGGGTTAGAGGTCCTACAAATTTAAAAAATAAATAGACGCTCTTCACCTGCATGCGGAAATGTTTGCATGCCCCCAAGTATAGCGAAGTAGAGTTTCCAGGTTACCCCTCAATTTGCAGACAAAAAATTTGTTCTATCGGGAAAGGCCTACCTTCTAATGGAGGTATCTTATCCGGTATAATTCCCTTTTCCTAGACGGACGGGTATCAGACTAGTCATATATCCTTCGCCGAGATTTACCCTATACCCATATTTTTCCTCCCCAAGTAGACCAGGGTGCATGCCCCCAAGGTTTCAGTCACACCTTCCTGAATCACTCACGCTCATCAGGTGGACGGACTGGAGACTGATGAGACATTTCTTGCATGAAAAGACCATTTAGGGATGGCATTTTACTATTTGCGATGTGTGAACCGGGGAATGACATTTGATCTATGAGCTTGACCATTCTGCCTTTGTGCGGAAAACACATTACTCTAAAGAATGAGGAGACGATGGCTCCCATGCAATAAATATAGTCGTGTCCAAGGAGTAGATTGTAATCTAAAGGTCCTTGAACTACCATAACGTTCATGTGAACAATTTTCCTTCTCAAAGTAATGGGCACATTTGGAAGGATCCCTAAAGGTCGACTGGTTCATTTGTTGAAGCCTGTTAGATTTCTCATTTAAGGCAAAAGCGATGGCAAACCAAATGCTTTCCAAGCAGTTGAGGAAAGGATACTCACAGAAGCCCCTTCATCAATGATGGTACCAACCATGACCATTTTTTAAGCTTGTACAATAATTCTGAATGGTACACTTGCTGGTAAACGGGGTCTGCCTAGTAGATTCCAGTCGAAGGAAACCACTAGGTTGCTTTGTGGTGGGACCGAATAGACGGCCGGGTAGGACTCTGATGAACTTCCTTCCTATGGTAAAGGAACGAGAGGACTTTCCCCAAGCTCATCGGAGTCAGTGTTGATGAAAATAATTTTAATGGTGCCGTTCTCTTTCTCTTCAGTGACGGTATCGTTTGAAGATGAACACTCTGAAGGAAATACCGGGTCAACTGCCATATCAACCCTTTGAATTTCGTCTGGTATGGATTCTGAAGGTTCATTTTCAACAATAGGTGCTTCGGCTGACAACAAGGATGGGCCAGCTAGATTTTCAACCGGTGGAGGGCTCGGCAAGGGTTTTTGATATCCAGGAGGAAGTCGTAATGGTGAAACTGGACGATTATCTAAAACTCTTTTAGCCTCTTCAAGGAAGGGACAACGGTGGACGGCATGATCACCTTCACACAAATTACAAGGAAGTTTAGGATTCCTTCTTTGTCCATGTGCTTCACTTTCACTGGTTGACGGTGAGCATCCAACATGATCACTAGAGGTTGATGCTACCGGATGGTGCAAACGAGGAGACCAGTCCCTTAAGATCTGAGGGATGTAGGGACAATCTCGGTGATAGTGGTCTCCATTGCAAATGACGCAAGGAGATTTAGGTTTTGACTGTGCGGTGTGTGAATTTTTGCTAGATGATACTTGGTTGCTCCCTTTCGATTTTGGCTCCTTTTTCTCTTTCTGCTTCTTCTTCTTCTCAGTTACTTGAATTTTAGCTTTATCAGCTTTGTCAAGCGAAGAGGAAGGAGGAGAAGGAGAATCATATGAAGTAGAATGTTGGGAGGCAACTCTAGTGTCGTCTAGTTGCTAGTTAGACTGCTCAGGAATTGTGGGATTCTAAACGACAGAGGTAGAGAAGAGCCAGACTGACAAACCAATTGTCAATCCTGGAAGTGACAAAGTGGCCATATGGGGTGGACCAACATATCCCCAAGATAGGAAGGGACTAGGATTTCCTTCACAGGGAAATCCTTGGTTGGTTGACTCCATTTTCTCAACCTGAAGATCAACGGGGGGAATTTGTGACGTTATTCCGATTAAAATAAATTTTTAGATGCTTGGACACAACTTGTTTTTTCAATTTTAAAGAGTCGAGAAGAAACAAAAGATGACTCTTGTCGCCTTCGATTTTTATTGAGCTTGAAGTGACAAGTGCTCAGAGGACCTTTTCCTTTAAGGAGTCTGAAAAGGAGTAAAATGGACTTCTTTGGAGATCTAGGCAGAGAGGATTACCAAACCAATCACAAAAATGCAGAATACTTTTTACGGTACAACAGTCAATCTTCCCGAATGCTGTGTTTGGTGCATTGCGATCGATAGGGTGGCAGACATGGCTTCCTAAGGATAAAGGATGCAACCTATTGTGGTCTCCTAATATATAATCGACGGTACGTGGGAGCAGAAGTCCGTACTGGCGCTTGCCGTCTCAGAGTGGAGGAATCACCCAACCAACACTGAAAGCAACAGTTACCAGGCTTTACGACGCTAGAATATGTCTCTAGCCTAGACCTCTAGATGTTGTGCATTAAGTTCCAAAGCGTTGTTAGATTCATTGAATTTATTTTAAGTTGATCTTGCTTAACAGTTTGCCTTTCAGGTTCACCATGTGATGTATATATAATTCCTAAAATGCAGTCTAAGATGATAAACAAACGTTTTATCTTCTTTTAGCAATTAAAATCCTAGCTACTAAAGGGAAGAAAGTCAAGCATCTTTTCTTCACAGAGCACAGAGCACACGCTAAATGCACAGTCCTAAATCAAGTCAAGCAATCAAAATGCAAATGCACATGCATGTATTGGTTTTCAGCTCTCTTAATGTGTGAACGACGTTAAGAAGGCTATGTGCAAAACTGAATTACTTTTAAGGCGACAGTACTCAACAAAATTCTTTTTCAAAACGAAGTGAAAGCAAGAGATACACTTTGCGATTTTGAAATGGAAATTGCTTTTCGACACTTTAAAACCACTAATTCAAAACTTATGCAATAGTAACTGTATAATCGACTATCTAGAACAATGGAATTGCTTTCTAAAACTGAAAACGACAGCTACGACACTTTCAGATCTAGAGACGACAGTTTGACTATGCTACTCTTTGTAAAAGAGAACTAAAATGACGCATAATACATAAAAACGTTTATAGTTCTTTGCACTAAGGAGGTGGAATAATGCAAGAAAAGGGGGTTTTCACAGAAGAACACTGACTACAGACAACAAAAACTCTTGAATAAGACTGAAAATAGTGAGAAAAATCTGCAGTCGGAGGGTAAAGGTAACCCTCCCTGACCATCGCACCTGTTACATAGTGAACTCAGTATGCAGCGCACCTACTCCACTCAGGAAGTGCGATGCATACAGGCGGCCTTGAAGGCAGGGTGTGATGGTAGCAGTGCGAGACTTTGAATGGGATTTCACTCACAGTTTGCAATCTAGTTCAGGTGTTTAGGCTGAATAAGTAAAGATCAGTGCAAGTAAAACACAGGGGTGATCTAAGAGGTAGCTAGAGCCACCACTTAGGGCAATTAGATTGCTTGCAGATCTATTATTTAATTCATAAACAAAACCTGGAGATAAACTGAAGCAACATTGATCTACTTTGCATTTGTATGACAAATGCAGTTCGAAGGCTATCTGGCTTGACTTCAGGCTCCGTCTGTTTGTTTATAAAAGAAACAAGGATAGATAAGCTAACAAGTAATCTAGTTGCTCCCTAGCGGAGTCGCCATTTTGTCATCCAGGAATAGTGTCCACTCGGATGTTGCTATTCCCACTAAGATGGGTGGCTATCTTAGAAACAAACAATCAAAGTCTACTATTCTTTCCTTTTATGAAAATAGACGAGAGGAGAACCAAGAGGGCCAACCTGAGTCTTGCACTTGATTTCCTCTCCTTCTTGATAGAGTTTCGCCGCTTCTCCTTTGTGCCCAGCTTCAAAAGAACCTGTGGAATCACAGCAACATACTACTATGCAAGAAACAAGGATCTAAATTCATGAATAATACATGATCAGATTTGTATTAACCATATACATGTATATATAAACAAGTACACAAGAATATGGAAGGAAACAAGAATAGCTTTATTCAGATGAAAAGTAGCAAGAGGAGTACAACCATGAGCTCTAACCTAGCATCATCCTCTAGCTAGGAAGCCCTTCTTCACCTCAAGCAAAGCTAGATCACCCAACACTATGAATGTACACAAGAAAACCAACAACACTTCTCTATAAGATACAAAATTTCAGCCTCTGGATCTCTGTGATGAGGGATCCATATATAGATGATTACAGAGAGGTGAGTCATCATCTTGGATCTTGATTAGTGTCCTCTCTTTGATAGTTCCTGCTTCCTCTTGGAGAATGATGATCTCTTACTCACCCCTGGTCAAAAATGGATTGGCAAGTGTCAGAGGGGAAGCTTCTGGAAGATTCCATGATCTTCCACCTCGCATTTTGGTCCCTGCCATTTGTCCATTCTTGACCATTGCAACCTACAGAGGAGAAAATCAGTATGCATCACACCTTGTACACTGGGAAGGTGATATGCATCGCACCCCCTGCATTGAGCTTTCAGTATGGTCCAATTTTGGCCATTTATGAGCAGTTTTCAATGGAGAACTTCTAGGAGATGATGCAATCAGTTGACCTTGTTCCTTTAGGCAGTGAAGCAACACTTTTAGGGACTTAGGAGCCCCCAGTTTATGGACATTTATGATTGGGGTTGAAGTGCCCAAAAATGTCGATAACAGTCTTGTTGAGCATCCATTGACTATAAAGGTTCATTTCATGTCAGTCATGTCCACCTGAAGTGCAGCCATTCAAGGTTCCATTAGGTCACCTAGGTTTAATTTTCCCAAGGTCCAATAAATCACCATCTCACTGCATAAGGGCATCAAAGTATGAGAGTAAAACAAATAATATCCCTTCTTCAGTCAAATAAGGGTTTACAAGTATGTAACCATGGTTGCTGAAGTTCCAAATTTGATTTTAAGCAAGGACATTATTCTAGTTTGTAATTTTTATTTCAAGAGAGATGTAATAATTTTTATTTTATTTATGTAACTGTATGTTTATCATATGTAATAACTCACCATTTTATCTGTTTACTCAATTCCATTGCCAAAAGCTTTAGCATCATCCACCTGTTAAAGGAAAAAGTTAGAAGTCAAAGGGCATTAATTTGAAAATTTGAAAAGTGACATGAAACATTAGAAAAATGGGTTTTCAAATAAATAAATCAAACCCATTCAAGTATAAAAGCCCTCAAAGACATCAATTCAACATTCATTGCACTTCTACACTCTCAAAAGATCCTCAGCAAAAGGGAATTTTCGAGTTTTAGGTGAAATTGTACAAAACAAGGGCAGAAGGCGTGTTCTGAACTTGGAGGGCACGCTTAGCCAAAGTGTTGAAAATTTTCCTTAAAACTCTATGCATTTCCTAAGGGAACTACATGCATATTAAGAGAGGGCATGTTTGATTAGATTGCTGAGTGTTTATCCGAAAACGTCCAGAGATTTCCCACAGAGCACTACATCATCTCCAAGCTTCAAAATGTCTCACCAACATGATCCAATAAACAAGTAGGTTGAAATCATATCACTCCTCTCCTCCACAGTTGATTTATATGATGTTTCAATGTGTTTTGGTGTCCTGCTAGATTCAAAACCCTAGTAACGTAATCCCATTCCTAAATTCCATTTTCTAGCTTTCCACTACCATTCCCATATTTCAAAACTACCCCCGTGTCACCTCCCTCATATCACACATCCTAGTCTCCATCCCCTCAATTTCCTCACACCATTCCATACTCTCTAAACCTACATTCCATTTCATCATCTCCTGAGGGTTTATGTCCAATAACTCATGGCAAAAGAAGAGAACATAAGTCATAGTGAGGAAGAAAGACAGGATAGGAGGTTTTCTAAGAAAGGAGGGAGAATCATTAGACATGGGCCAACCAATACCAAAGAACTCATGGCATCTCCCATCAGTATGTCAGGCTTTAAGCATCTAGGTTGTTTGGAGCTTTGTGAGAAAGTACAAGCAATCCAACATCATCCCGTGTTGATGAGATTATTCATCACCAACCTCCATGATAACCAAGTAACCCTTGCTGGTTTCACCTTCACTATATCTCTTGCTATCATATCAATTGCCTTTGGGATCCCAAATGTTGGCGAAAAATATTTTAAACAAGGAGAATTGGATCATTTATATTATGAGCCATATCTTAAACCAAGGTACAAGAATGAGAGAAAGAGGATTTTTCCTTTATCTTACCTCCTAGACATATATGTTCCCATGATGAAAATCATCATAAAGTACTTCACTTGTGAGGGTAGGTATTCTAGGCTTTATTCCTATCATATCTGGCTTCTCATGCATTTCACAAGAGTCAAAATGCTCAATATACCCTACTATCTTTACAAGAACATTAACAAGATGCCATTAATTTTCCCAGAAGAAAGATTATGATCATCAAATGCAAAGTATCTTTCACCACTCCCTCATCAAGATGATAGTCCTCCATTACCTTGATCAGCTTAACATTGCATGGGACACCTTTATATCCAAAGAGATTTTCACTCTCCCACATATTCAGCATGGCCAAGAAGGACCTTGATCATCTAATCCATCCACCTCCATTCCTCCACCTCATTCCATACATCGTTCATCTTCATCTAATGAGTCAACCACACCATCACCTCCATTATCACCATTTCATGAGCCTATTCATTCACCTGGCAGAGATGAAGGTAGTGAGAAATAACACTTTGAGAATTGTGAGAGTAGCAAGCATAAAAGGTTTGGTTTAGGTATCTTGACACATACCTATCAGAGAGGGCATAGGCAAGTGTTTTCCCCACTGATTGTGGGAGGTACCTTACCATTTTCATCAACAAACTAGGTAGAGAGGGGTAAGGAAAAGGTGACATAGGCAGAGATCCAACGGGAGGAGGACCTCCATGAGACAGAGTGGGATTTTCACTTAGTAGTCCTAAGTGATAATGATGACAGAGAGAACAAAACTGTTGTCTTCAAGGAGAAGAATGCACTCATAGGAGAGCTCTAGGTCAACTTGAAAATATCCAAATACATTATTTCATACTATGAGCAAGAGAACACGCGGTTTGAGGTCAAACATGAGCTCATGGAGATTCAGCTCATCAAGGTGAAGGGAGAGGCTGAAAAGGCTAAGGCCTTACTTGATGAGGCAAATGGAGAATATCGTGACAAGCTGGAGGAATAGGTTCCAAGAAGAAGGCCAAGGACTAGAGGCCTAAAGAGAGCTTTGGAGCTAGAAAAGCAAAGGGAGGCAGAACTGGCCAATGAGCTCACCCTAAATGAGCAATTTGCCAAAATGGTAAATGAGAACTGGGAACATTGGCTCAAGAGGATGAACACCCATATTGAAAGCCTCTTAGACAGGGCCAAAACATATATTGATATTCAAAGAAGGATGGCAAAGTATTATGCCATGAGAAACAAAATTGCAAGAGCCAAGCTCAAAAGAGCCAATGAATAGATTGAAGCCTTGACCAAGCAAGAGGAGAAAAGGAGGCTATACATTCTTGCCAAGCCATCACTCCATGGCTAAAACACATGATTAGACATAATCCCACCAATTTTGACAACTTTTGAGCAAATATTTGGAAGTTATGAATTTCTGTGTTTTTTGAAGCATTTTTAGCATAATAAAAAGGTCAAACGTGCAACACCTAAGGTGCTGCACTTTTTTTTACAACATCTAATGGGAAAAAGGTCAAGATATTTGGATTCATAGTGATGAGGATATGCACCCTATGAATTTTCTAGGCATTTGGAGACAAACAGGCCAGTCAAAATTGTCAAAAACCACCAAAACACCATGTCTCTACCTCATTTCTGGCTTGGGCACTCTTCGTTTACTAGTCTTGGGAGATTTCGTTTTTGATATGGTAAATGCACTCCAATTTGAAAATTGAAGACATGTCTAGAAATTAGACTTAAAGGGCTTTCAAACAAGCCATATTGGAGCAAATTGAACACTGGAAAGGCAGCCAAAATCATTCCTAAACTTGGTGGGTGTGTTTGACACTGAAAGGGCACGTTTGACAGTATTCTCCAATATTCTAAGTTTCTCTCCTATTTTGATTTTCACCCTGGAAAATGATGAGTTTACCTATGTATATGATCAAGTAAATGTAATTATCATGCTTTTACTATTATTTAGGGTAAATTCATTATGTAAATCAAGTAGATGACCAATAATGAATCAATTCACTTAAGATAGGAATGAGTCACTTGGACCATCCTGCAATTTAGCTATTAGTTCAAATTTTTTTGTAATATCTTCCTCACCTCATGGATTCGACCCCTCAAGATTAGGGGAAGTGGTTTTCATGTCTATTTATCCCCTTTCTTCACCATAGATAAGGGGTTGGACTCTCTTGGATGTTGTAATAGATTTTAGACTTTGGCATGGAATATATTGGATGAGTTGCAACTATTTTGGTGGGATTCCTATGGCATGGTAATTTGATATTTTTTCTTCCTCTGTTTCATATGTATGAATGTTTTGTACCTCTCATGATCCATTTCACTTTAAGTATTTTTTATTTTCAAGGTGTGATGAGCAGAATACATCTTACGTGCTCTATTTTGGGGAAATCTTCATAGTTTGTCCATTTTCTTTAGTTTTAATAAGAATACATGCTTGTCTTGCTCTTTCTAGCACCTCATCAGTCTTATCCATGTCACTTCATAACCTTAAAGTTTGTTAAAGCCTACCTACCTTGCTCCATCACATGTCTATAATCATACTTTAGTGTCTTTAACCTAATTCTCTTCCAACAACCCCACGAAATGAAATTAAACAACTTTTGAATATCATATCTAGCCTAAAATCCTAATTGATCAGGCCCTATTGGATGTGATCCTTTCGAGAGAGCCCTCTCTGACTTTGTAGGGCTAGATCCCAAGTCAAAATATTGGTATGCGGTCACCTTAGCTAGACTCTTCCTCAACCTTGGAGATCCGGAGGAGTGATAACATACTGGCATTGTAGCCATGGATGAAGAGATCATATCTTGCCTCAGAAAAAATGACAAAGTTTAGATCTGATTACTAATGGTGTACAACGGTAAGACACATATGAAGGCTGAAACGTTCGCTTCGCGACTCCAGCTTGATTCAAAGACTCCACCGGCAGTAGTATCCAAAAATAAAAATGAGTTCTCAATCCAGAGGGTATGCTCCTATGTGTCAAGATCATGTTCTAGGCTTTCCAAATTGTATGCCTCGGGTATATTGGCAAACATTCTTGCCAAAATTCAAACACGAAAAAGGCGATGATGCTACACTTCATTTAATAAGATTTCATATGCATGTGCTTAAGCTGAGGATTAATTTTGATGAAGATTGTTTAATGAAGATGTTTATGGTCACATTAGAAGAAAGAGCACGGTTCTGGTATGAAAGCTCAGTATTTTTTGAGAAGTATAGAGAAGCTTATCCTTCTTTGCTTTTGATTAAGGATTGTTGTGATCACTTTGAGCATTTTATTCAAGATCTGGAAAGTGATTATGGTGATGAAGAGTTTATGGATGATGAAATATTATATGCTTTGAATGAAAACCCTTTTCAACACCATGAGAAGATCATAGATTCTACCCTGGATGACAATGAAATTGAGCATAATTCTTCAAAAGATGACAGTGATCTTCTAGCATACGAAGTTGATAATAATTTGTAGTAGTCTTGCCAATATTCAAGCGATCAAGATATATATATATATAGATGTTTTTTCCATTTTCCCTTCATTCCTTTCCCCTTCCGAGTTTTTAATTCAGGAAGAAATATGTGCAGATCAAAATTTTGAGTTTGCTTGTATACAACCTCTTCAGAGTCATGATTTATCCGTTGAGGTCAAAAGTAGTGTAAAATAGGTTTGTTTTCTTGAGTTTGATGAACATGTTCAACAACCTTCAAATGATCAAGATATAGAATTTTTTCAAAGCCTAGACGATTATTTTTCTGATATACATGAAAAGTCACTTTTAGACATTTTTGTTGATGTTGATTTGGCTACCTCAAATGAAGATTTGCAAGAACATACAAATCTTGTCTCTGATCTAGATGGTTTGAAAGATTACATTTATGCATTTCCATTTAAGAAGGATAACCCAAATGAAGAAGAACAATCAGCCATTATATTTGAAAACATCTTCCTTCCTTTTGTTGATCCACACAAGGTAATGCTTCACGATTTTCAAGATCCCTTCGGTAGTCTTTTACAAGAAATGGAGAAGATGATTGTTGTCTGGTTTGTTAGCATAAGCCTTGGTTTCAGTTGTTATTATGACTTGCCTACATGTATACCATTCTTTTTGCTCGGGGAAAGTGAGAGCATAATATTAGGAAGTAGCCATTTGTTGGATTGGCTACATTGAAAGGCTCACTTCACATGATTGTACATATTTCTTCAGTAGGCAGGTGGTTGTCATCAGGATTTGAAGCCCTCAAATCTCGATGGTGTGTTGTCGTTAATAAGCTTTGTAAGTACTTGTTTCAGTTAGCTAAGTCTTGAGTCATTTTTTCAATCAATTTCAAGTCAGTTTCAAGTCAGATTGTGTCATTTGAGTTGTGAGAATTTAGTCATGCCTTTCAGTTAATTTTTTGACTGTATTGGCCCATATGGTTAGGAACTTGGTCTATGATGTTCTTGACACCTCAAGGAGCTACCATCCCCAATAAGGCCAATGTTAGAGTTAGTATTTGCATACTGCCATGAGTGATCAAAATTACTCTTTTATATCATATTAGTGTCCCATTTGAAATTTTTATCATTCCACCTAGGTCATCATGTAACAATTTACTCATTAATGGTAGCCCAAAAAAAAAATCACACTCCCCTCTACAAAAAGTTGTATTTGCTTTCCCACCTTCACATGTCTTGTTGAGCATCCATTGACTATAAAGGCTCATTTCATGTCAGTCAAGTCCACCTGAAGTCCAATCATTTAAGGTTCCATTAGGTCACCTAGGTTTCATTTTCCCAAGGTCCAATAAATCACCATATTGCTGCATAAGGCCAACAAAGTATGAGATTAAAACAAATAGTATACCTTCTTCAGTCAAATAAGGGTTTACAGGTATGTAACCATGGTTGATGAAGTTCCAAATTTGATTTTAAGCAAGGAATTTATTCCAGTTTGTAATTTTTATTTCAAGAGAGATGTAATAATTTTTATTTTATTTATATAATTATATGTTTATCATATGTAATAAGTCACCATTTTATCTGTTTACTCAATTCCATTGCCAAAAGCTTCAGCATCATCCACCTGTCAAAGGAAAGAGTGAGAAGTGAAAGAGAATTAGTGTGAAAAATTGAAAAGTGACATGAAGCATTAGAAAATGGGTTTTCAAATAAATATATCAAACACATTCAAGTATAAAAGCCCTCAAAGACATCAATTCAGCATTCATTTTCTCTCCTACACTCTTAAAACATCCTCAGCAAAAGGGAATTTTTGAGTTTTAGGTGAAATTGTGAAAAACGGGGGCAAAAGGCGCGTTCTAAACTCGGATGGCACGTTTGACTAGAGTGTTACACATTTTCCTTAAAAATCGATGCATTTCCTAAGGGCGTGGCATGCCTGTTAAGAGAGGGTGTGTTTGACCATATTATTGCGTGTTTGTCTGAAAATGTTCAAAGGTTTCCCACAGAGTATTACATCATCTCCAAGCTTCAAAATGTGTCACCAACATGCTTCAGCAAACAAGTAGGTTGAAATCATATAACTCCTCTCCTCCACATATGGTTTATATGATGTTTCATTCTATTTTGGTGTCCTACTAGATTAAAAACCCTAGTAACATAATCTCATTCCGAAATTCCATTTCCTAACTTCCCACTACCATTCCTACATTTCAAAACTAACCCCCTGTCACCTCCCTCTTATCACAATCCCAATTTACATCTCATCAATTTCCTCACACCATTCCATACTCTCTACACCTACATTCCATTCCATCATCTCCCTAGGGTTTGTGTCCAATAACTCATGCTAGAAGAAAAGAACAAAAGTCATAGTGACAAAGAAAGACAAGAGAGGAGGTTATCTAAGAAAGGGGTGAGAATCATTAGAGATGATCCAACCAATTCCAGAGAACTCATGGCATCTTGCATCGCTATGACATTCTTTAAGAATGTGGGCTATTTTGAGTTTTGTGAGAAATTACAAGCAATCCAACATCATCCTACGTTAACTAAATTATTCATCACCAACCTCCATGAAAACCAGGTTGCCCTTGCTGGTGTCACTTTCTCTATATCTCCTGCTATTATATCAACTGCCTCTGGGATCCCAAATCTTGGCCAAAAATGGTTTAAACAAGGAGAATAGGATCATTTCTATTATGAGCCATATCTTAAAGCAAGTTACAAGTATTATAGAAAGAGATTTTTTCCTTTCTCTACCTCCTAGACATATATGTTTCCATGATGAAAATAATCATGAAGTACTTCACTTGTGAGGGTAGGTATTCTAGGATTTATTCCTATCATATCTGGCTACTCATGAATTTCACAAGAGTCAAAATGCTCAATATATCCTATTATATTTACTAGAGAATTGACAATATGTCATTCATTTCCCAAAAGAAATATTATGATCATCAAATGAAAAGTATATTTCACCACTCCCTCATCAAGATGATAGTCCTGCATTACCTTGACTAGCTTAACGTTGCATGGGACACCTTTATATCCAATTATATTTTCACTCTCCCACCTATTTAGCATGGCCAAGAAGCACCTTAATCATCTCATTGATCCGCCTCAACCCATACATCATTCATCTTCATCTAATGAGTCAGCCACATCATCACTTCCATCATCACCATTTCATGAGTCTATATCACCTAGCAGATATGAAGGTAGTGAGCAAGAACAAATTGAGCATGGTGAGAGGAGAAATCCTAAAAGGGCTGGTTTAGGTACCTTGACTAATGCAGGAGCATACATCTCAACAGTTTCATCATGTTTTAGTTAACTTAGGGGGTCTTATGTTTGAAGGAAGTTGGATTCCTATGTATGTAATTAATAATGTTTTGAGTCATTAGAATAGGAATTAATTAGATATTTCTAAATTCTCTTGAATGTAGGAGAACATGAGTGATGATGGGTGGTGATGAGAGAGTTTGAAATCAATTGTAAGTCTTAGAGTAGAAAATGGTGTCATGATTCGTGGAACCAGAGAGGATTCTTATGGATTAAGTAGAGTTAAAAGTGGATTTAGAGGATATTCAGGATTTAGTTTAGTAGATTAAGGATCTGAACTAGAATTGGTTAAACAGAACCTTTTGTATAAATGTAAGCCTAAAAGGCATAGTGTTCAGTAGGTGGAGAGTCAACAAGTTAGTTAGAGTGATATTAGATAGGTTTGAATGTAAGCCTACGGGAAGGAAAAGAAGGCCAATGATATTGAAAATCAGGTCAAGGAAGAAATTTCTATGTAAATGGTTGTTTATTAATACAAATAACTCGATTCTGGGTTTGTGTGATGTGTAATTGAATTATAATATGTGTGTAGACTTGAGTAATTCTGCATAACATAGGTTCCAGGTGTGTAGAATAAAAGAAGAAGTGTGGAGAGGAGTGTTATCATTTTACGCACAAACAACATTGGAGTAAGCCTTTAATGTTACACCGAAGGTGAAGGAAGCATAAAGGTGTGAGTGGAGATCAAAGATCAAAACTAGTGAAGATCGTAAGGTGGGAGTAAATACACAGGTAGAAAGTTTAATGAGTTGTTAGACAGTAAGAACCAAAACAACGCAATGGTGCTCAGGAACCATTGGATCTGTAAGATCAAGTAACGAGGTTGTGCGAGATGGAAGGTTAAGATTAATTCATGAAAGATAAAGTTAAGAAGATGAATGGGGGAGATTAAACCCACATGCTAGAAAAGGATGAAGCGGTCTCGCAAAGGGTAAGCAGTTTCTCGCATGGCCTAAAGGTAGTAAATGGTATTTCAGAATTCTATGTGATTAGCCTTAGCGACTGACACGTAGCAAAGAGAGGAAAGAGAAAACCACTTTTCTTGCATGCCTCATTTTGATATCAGTCATGATTAATTCTATGTGAGATTAAGTGATAACCATTGGATTAAGTGGGATTGATCAACGGTGAAGATCAGCCAAGCAGGTTAGAAATCGGGTGATGCGACAACTGTTGGATTGGAATAGAAGATCAACTATAGATATCATTTGGGATATTTAATGATTGGGTGATGTGATAACTGTTGGATCGAAAAATGAGATCGACGATGGAGATTAACGTGCTAAGGAGGGAATCGTTATATGTGCAAAGGTTTTGCGGAATGACAAAAAGGTAAATTTTAAGTGTGATTATGAAATATTATTGTTATATGGATATTATAATAAAAATAAGTGGATTTAAATCTTTATGGGTTAAGTTTAGGTTTTAACCAAAGTCTGAAATCCATGGTAAGGTTGACATGTGTGCAACTGAAAGGTTGAGTGATAAGGGTTAAGAGAGAACCAAATATATTTCCGCTTAAAGACTTAGACTTTGATAAAGTGGGTTTTTATCAGATATTGTTTTTTTGCATAGAGTTTAATTAAGAATCCTTAACATTGATAAAGTGAAGGTTTTACTAAGTAAGGAATCTTTGGAATTCCCGGGATACACATAGTGTGACATGCAATTGTATTTGCATGCTATGGGTATATGCGGCTTATGTTGCATCATTATGGTATGTGCAACTTAGGTTGTCATCAATTTTGGTATCAGAGCAGAATAACAAAATTTTGTGTGTAAGAATTCTTTGAGAAAACTTAGAAAAGGGTTATGTTTTGAAGATGTATATGCAGGTAAGAGGAGATCAGATTTTGAATCTGAAAAACAGTAGGCACATAGAGATAAAGTATAGAAGAATTTGTAGATGCAAAAGAAACAGAGAACAATCCATTCAAAGTGCAGGTGAATGGTAGAACAAGATCATGCAGAGGGCTTGAAGGTGAGATGATATGTTTTTGTTTTAATTTGGTTTGAAGATTGGAGATTTTGTGGTATTTATATTGTTGCACAAGTAGCAGCATAAAAATGTGAGAAGATTGCAACAACCTAGAGCAAGGAGTGCTCAATTGGTTCTAGAGGAGAGAACTAGATAGATGTCAAAAGACTAAGATCAGAGGAGAGAAGCTTAGTGAGGCATGTGTAGAAAGAAGGAGACTTGTTACTGCAGAGGTTTTGTTGTAGCTCACAAGAATATCATAAAGGCAAGTCCACAGAGGATGTGGGTAGAATTGCTAAAGAATGAAGAAATCGGGTAAGAATTTCTGAGTGAAAAATAGGTGGTCAGAACCTAGTATTTCATTGTGATTAAAATACAAGAGGATAGTTGTGTTCTTAAACGATGTAGTTGAGTGTAATACTAGAAGGAGTAGAAAGAAGTTCTCAAAAGAGGTTCCGAGGAATAGAGAACTAAATTCTTGCCAAAAGACCAAGTACAGAGGAAATCTTGGTGAGGTAAGTGGCAGTAAGGGGGACTTTCTATTGCAGAGGCTTTAATACAACTCATAGTTAGTGAGTGAGGAACTCATGAAGATAGAGAAGAAGTTGACTACTAATAGTCATAATAGAGATAACAGATAATCGAAGGAAGACCACAATGGAAGAAAAGTGAAGAAGGAGGATGCCAAGGCAAATGGCAAGAGAATGAGTAAAGAGGAGCATGACAAGGATATTGTAGATTTAAAACAACAAATCAATGTATTAAGGATGATACTAGAGGAAAACCAAAGACAAGGTTGGGTCTTGAGGAAAAAGGAAGTGAAGTTGACTAAGTTAGAGAGAAGGCTACAACAGAGGCAAGTGAATTGGTTGGTGGAAGAACTCAGAGAAGCTGAGTTGGAAATAGAAATATTCATTTGTGAAGAAGAAGAGGGTGAAGTTCTAGGTAAAGATGAAGACTGGAGATATGTGGAAGATCTTATGAATTATTGTGAGAATTGAAGACAACAAGAACACTTGAAGATTGAAACTTCAAGTGAGACCAAAAGGTTACATGATTTTAAATCTATTAATTTGTGTATGATTGTAGGTGAAACATGTGAGGAAGGACAATTTGTTGATATTGTCGTAAAAGAGGAAGAACATCAGAAGAATCTAAATTCTGATCTGAAAGAAGATGAGATAGACAAGTCGCATGTAAATTCCCGTAAATAGTTGGGAACAAGTTTTACTTTTCAGCATATTGCAAGGATTGAAACCAGGGGAAGTTTGACTCATGACGATGGCCAAAAGCAGGGAGAAGTAGAGAAGGATATAAAGCAACCAAGTGAAGGATTTGAGGAGATTGAAGAGAAGACGATAGAAATATTTCTAAGTCATGTAGAGGACTTGGAACAGTAGGAGAACTTGGTGATTGAATCATCAAGTGAGATCATCAGGTCTTGTGGTTTTAAAACTGACAAGTTGTGTGTGAATGCAAATATTATAGAAGACAAAGCTGAAAGTTTCCAAGCAAAGTATGATGATGACTGTCATTCAAAAGAAGATCAAGTTGAGTTATTACGGTAGAAGGATTTGATAAATTCCTTGCTTAGTGAAGGAAATATCTTCAGTAGAGATGAGACAATTGTATCCTATGATAAGGAATTTGTTATTGGTAAGGAAAAATAAAAATTTAATTTTCTTAATTGGCCAAAGGAAGAGTGATGGACATACATCTAAAACTATCACAAATATGGAGGATCAAAATTTTATTCTGATTGAGAATGATGTAGTGTCACCAAGAAATTATACTTCTGACAAAGAAGAAGATGGTGAGGATTGTACAAAGATTTTAGGAAAAATCCCAAGTGAGATGGAAAATTTATTGCATGAGTTAAGTCTTTTGAAGAAAAAGCTAGAAAATCAAACATTAAGTGTACATGTTGTAAAATCAAAGTTGAGTGAGAATGAAGGAGTTCACTACAGTGGACAAGAGTAGAAAGACATCATTGAAGAAGACGGTGTGAAAGAGAAACTTGCTGATAGTTTCAAGAGTCCTTTACAGGATTCTTTAGAAAGTTCTTTGAAGAATCAACATACTAATGTGCTGATAAAAGAGGAGGAAAGACCAAAGAAGCATACTGAGATGTTTCCAAAGGAAGAAGAGGCACTAAGGCCCAATGTTATTTATTTTAATAATTGTTTTATGATTACAAGTTTTGTTGCAGATGTTGGAGAATATTTGGCACAAGAGAATAGTCAAATGAAAGAGGAAAAGGAAGATTCCATGATAGTACTTTAGCCCATGGAATGAAAACATTAAATCATTGGAAAGTAAATTTGCAGACAAGGAGCAAAAATTAGATGTTGCAGAGGGAGATATCTTCAAGGATATTTAGGAAGTTTGGGTGGAAGAAATATCAACAACAGTACCTGGAGCAATCTCAAGAGTAATATAAGAAGTTGAAGTAGAAAATGTTGAAGAAATTCATTAGCAGTTTGAATATGAATGGACAATGTATAGAGAGATGAAGAAATTGAAGGTGCCAAAGTTAGTGGACAACAACAACAACCTAAAGCGGAGAGAAAGAGATAGCATGAGATGGAAGAGAATGTACTAACCCAAGGATGTGCTTGAGATGTAGATTGAAGAATTATGGAAGTTGGTGATGAAACAATCCAGATTGATGAAAATGACAACAGGGGGAGTGACCAATCAGAATTTGAAACTGATTGAAGAGAGGAAGATGAACTAGAAGACAACAGATATATAGCAGTAGCAAAGGTGCAAGGAATTTGGGAAGTTCCAAACTAAAGTTTGGGACCTTGGAGATTTTATATCAACATATGGGAACACATGATCAGGAGATCATGATTATCTTAACCTTTGGAGCCTCATGCAGGAGGATACATCTCAGCAATTTCATCATGTTTTAGTTAACTTAGGGGGTCTTATTTTTCAAGGAATTTGGATTCCTACGTATGTAATTATTAATGTTTTGAGTGATTAAAATAGTAATTAATTAGATATTTGTAAATGCTCTCAAATTTAAGAGAACATGAGTGATGATGGGTGATGATAAGAGAGTTGGAGACCAATTATAAGTCTTAGACTAGAAAGGGGTGTCATGATTCATGGAACTAAAGAGGATTCTTAGGGATTAACTAGAGTTAAAAGTGGATTTAGCGGATATTTAGGATTTAGTTCAACAGATTAAGGATCTGAACTAGAATGGGTTAAACATAACCTTTTGTATAAATGAAAGCTTAAAAGGCATAGTGGTCAGTAGGTAAAGAGTCAGTCAGTTAGTTAGAGTGAGATTAGATAGGTTTGACTATAAGCCCACGGGCACGAAAAGAAGGCCACTGATATTGAAAATTAGTTAAAGGAATAAATTCTTATGTAAATGGTTGTTTATTAATATAGATGACTTGATTATGAGTTTGCGTGATGTGTGATGCGTAATTCAATTATAATCTGTGTAATCTTGAGTAATTTTTCGTAACATAGGTTGCAAGTGTAGAGAATCAAAGAAGAAGTGTGGAGAGGAGTGATATGGTTTTACACACAGACAACATTAGAGTAAGCCTTTAATGTTACAACGAAGGTGAAGGAAGCATAAAGGTGTTAGCGGAGATCAAATATCAGAACCAGTGAATATGGTAAGGCGGGAGAAAATATATAGGCAGAAAGCCGAATGAGCTGTTACATAATAAGAACAAAGGTGCTCAGGAATCGTTGGATCTGTAATATCAATGGACAAGGTTGTGTGCGATGGAAGGTTAAGATTAAGTCGTGAAACATAAAGTTAAGAAGATGAATAGTGGAGATTAAACCCACATGCTAGAAAAGGATGAAGCGGTCTCGCAAAGGGTAAGCAGCTTCTCGCGCGATCTAAAGGTAGTAAATGGTATTTCAGAATTCTACATGATTAGCCTTAGCGACTGTCACTTAGCACATGGAGGAAAGAAAAAACCACTTTTCTCGCATGCCATCATTCTAATATCGGTCGCGCTTAATTCTGTGTGAGATTGCGCGATAACCATTGGATCAAGCAAGATTGATCAACGGTGAAGATCAGCCATGCAGGTTGGGGATCAAGTGATACGACAACTTTTGGATTGGCAGAGAAGATCAATGGTAGAGATTGTCTAGGATAGTTAATGATTGGGTGATGCGATAACTATTGGATCGAGGAATGAGATCGACAGCGGAGATTAATGAGTTAAGGAGAGCATCGATATATGTTCAAAGGTTTGGATAATGGTGGAAAGGTAAAGTTTTAAGTGTGATTATGAAATATTTCTATTATTTGCAAATTATAATAGAAATAAGTGAAGTTAAAGCTTTATGGGTTAAGTTCAGGTTATAACCAAAGTCTAAAGACCATGATACATGCGCAGATAATAAAATTAACTGAAAGGTTGAGTGATAAGGGTTAAGAGAGAATTGAATATATTTTCGCTTAAAGGCTTAGACTTTGATAAATTTGTTTTTCATGAGTTATTGTATTTCCGCATAGAGTTTAATTAATGAGCCTTAACCTTGATTAAGTGAAGGTTTTACTAAGTAAGCAATCTTTGGAATTCCTGGGGTAGACATAGTGTGACATGAAATTGTATTTGCATGCTATGGGTATATGTGGCTAAGGTTGCATCATTATGGTATATGTACCTTAGACTGTCATCAAACACATACCTATCAGAGACGACATAGGCAAGTGTTTTCCCCACAGATTGTGGGAGGGGCCTTACCTTTTTCACCAGCAAAGTATCTACAAAAGGGTGAGGAAAGGGTGACAGAAGCAGAGATCCAGTAGGAGGAGGACCTCCATGAGATAGAGCAAGATTTTCACTTAGTTGACCTAAATGAAAATGATGATAGAGATAGCATAACCATTGTCATCAAGGAGAAGAATGCACTCATAGGAGAGCTCTAGGTCAACTTGCAAAGAGCCAAATGAATTATTTCATACGAAGAGCAGGAGAACACGCAGTTTGAGGTCAAACATCAACTCATGGAGATTCAGCTCATCAAGGTAAAGAGAGAGGCTAAAAAGGCTAAGACCTTACTTGATGAGGCATATGGAGAATACAATGACCAACTAGAGGAACAGGTGTCAAGAAGAAGGGCAAGGACTAGAGGCCTAAAGAGAGCTTTTGAGCTAGAAAGAAAAGGGAGGCAGAAGTAGTCGATGAGCTCACCCAAAATGAGCAATTTGCCAAAATGGTAAATAAGAACCAGGAACATTAGTTTGAGAGGGTGAAAACCCATCTTAAGGGCCTCCTAAACAAGGCCAAAAGGTATATTGATATCTATATAAGCATTGCAAAGTATTATGCCATGAGAAACAAAATTGCAAGAGCCAAGCTCAAAAGAGCCCATGCAAAGATTGAAGCCTTGACCAAGAAAGAGGAGAAAAAGAGGCTAGACATTCTTGTTGAGGCATCACTCCATGCCTCAAACACATGATTAGTCATCATCCCACCAATCTTGACAAGTTTTGAGCAAATTTTGACAATTTGTGAATTTTTGTGGTTTTTGAAGCATTTTTAGCATAGTAAAAAGGTCAAACGCGCAACACCTATGGTGTTGCGCTCTTTTTTGGGGAATATAATGAGAAAAAGGTCAACATATTTCGATTAAAAGTGATGATAACATTCACCCTTTACATTTTATAGGCATTTGGAGGCAAACAAGTCAGTCAAAAGGGTCAAAAACCACCAAACAACCATGTCTCTACCTCATTTTTGGGCTGCACGTTTAAAATGAATGAACAAAGAATATCAATAGAATGTAATCATTAACATCAGAAAGAACACCCATATCAAAGACTGCCCCACTGTTTTCTTGTCTGAAAAACATATATGCTCCTTGACCCACAGAAACTCGTGTGTGTATGCGACTATACTTCATGAAACACACATATAATAACCTTTCTTTGGAAAATTGGATTTAACAGCAAGATGTTGCAAAAACTACTGCCAGCTTTTGTCTGAGATATTCAAATGTTTCTCTAGGTAGTGGTTTAGTGAATATATCAGCAACCTGTTCTTTGGAGGGAACATACTCCAACTTGACCTTTTATTCAAGCACTTGTTCATGTAGAAAATGGTATTTGATGGGTATGTTCTTGGTCTTGGAGTGCATGACTAGATTCTTTGAAATACTGATGGCATTTCTGTTATCACATAGAATGGATATGGGTGGAGTACATGTGATCTGAATTCCTTGCAAAGTTTGCATCATCCAAAGTAGTTGTGTGTAGCAAGATGTAATAGCCACATATTCTGCTTCAGCTATAGATAAAGAAATTGAACTTTGTTTCTTGTTGAACCAAGACACTAACCTGGAATCCATATAGAATGCACCACCACTAGTGATTTTTCTATCATCAAAACTTCCTACCAAATCTACATCTGTATATGCATGAAGAGTAAGATCTGCATCTCTAGGATACCATAAACCAATGACCTGAGTTCCTTGAAGATATTTGAAAATTCTTTTGACTACCTGAAGGTGTGATTCCTTTGGATTTTCTTGGAATCTTCCAACTATTCCTACTGCATGCATGATGTCTGGTCAGGTACCTATTAGATAAAGAAGACTTCCAATCATGGATCTGTAAGTTGGTTGATGTACTGTTGTTGATTCATCATTTGAGCTGAGACTACATCCTGTTACCATTAGGGTACATACGAATTTAGAATCTTCCATTCCATACCTTTCCAAGATCTATTTGAGATATTTGGTTTGTGAAAGAAAAATACCATCTTTATTTTGTTGAACTTGTAGACCAAGAAAATAGGTAAGTTCACCAAGCAAGGACATTTCAAATCCTTGCTGCATTACTGAAGAAAATCCTGACTCATGGATTCTTCATTGCTACCAAAAATGATATCATCAACATAAACAATAATAATTAGCAATTTATCAATTTCAATCTTTGTATATAGATTTCTATCTATTGAACCTTTTGTAGAACCTTGTTGGTGTAGATATTTGTCAAGGAGGTAATACGAGGCCCTTGGAGCCTGTTTTCAATCATAGAGGACCTTTTTGAGTCTGAATACAAGTCTTGCATCATTTCGAAGAACAAATCCTTCTGGCTGTTCAATATAAACTTCTTCTTCTAAATCTCTATTCAGGAAGGCTGATTTTACGTCCATTTGGTATACTTTGAATTTTTGAAAGCTAGAAAGAGCAAGAAACATCCTTATGGCTTCAAGTCTAGCAACAGGTGAAAACGTTTCTTCGAAATCTATACCTTCTTATTGAGCATACCCTTTACAAACAAGTCTGGCTTTGTTTCTAATGACTTCTCCATTTTCATTTAGCTTGTTTTTAAATATCCATTTAGTTCCTATAATATTTTTATCATGAGGTCTAGGAACTAATTCCCAAGTATCATTTTTTTCAATTTTCTCAAGTTCTTCATCCATGGCCTTGACCCAACATTCATCTTTGCACGCTTCTCTTACATTCTGAGGTTCGGTGGAGGATAGCAGTGCTAGATAGCTTGAGGTCCCTATAATAGTTCTTCTTGTCTGTACTCCTGCCTCTTTTTCCCCTAAAATTTGAGTTTCTCGATGATTTTTCTGAACATACCTAGATGGAGTCTTTTCTTCTACCATTGTCTCTTCTTCTGGTGCTTCTTTGGTTTCTTCTTTAATATGATTTTGATTTGATGTGGGAAAATAATCCCCATCTTCTTCATTATCATAATCTTCTGTTGATTTTATCTGTTTTGGATTTTTGTATGTTTCATCAATTACAACATCAATGATTTCAAAAAATTTTCCAAGTCTTTTATTATAACATTTATATCCTTTACTTCTAGAAGAATAACCAAGAAGAATGCCTTCATATGCTCTAGGTTCAAACTTACCAAGTTTCTCATCAGTCCTTTTGATATAACATTTTCTTCCAAAAACTTTAAAGTATTTTACAGTCGGAGTCTTACCATACCAAAGTTCATGTGGAGTTTGAATGTTATTTACTTGAACATTTACTTCGTTGAGAATAGTTACGACAGCGAATGCAGCTTCACCCTAGAAGGTTGTAGGACTTCGAGATTCATCTAGCATAGCTCGAGCCATTTGTTGAACTATTCTGTTCATTCTTTCTACGACACCATTTTGCTGAGGAGTCCTTGCGGTGGAGAATTTCCTTTTTATTCCATGCTATTCAAAAAGGTCAAATAATTCATCTGAGGTAAATTCCCCTCCTCGATCAAATCTGAGGCATTTGATTTTTTGATCTGATTCATTTTCAACCAAAGCTTTGAAGGCTTGGAACTTTTCAAAGCTTCATGTTTATGCTTTAGAATACCTATCCAACACATTTTGGAAAAATCATCAATGAACAAAATAAAGTATTCTTCTCCACGAGGTGACTTTTTCCTTGATGGTCCACATAAATCAATATGGACAAGTTCAAGAGGCTTACTAGCTGACCCTTCTTTTTCCATGAAGTGAAATCTAGTTTGTTTTTCGATTTGACATGGTTTGCATATTGTATTTTCTGGGATGTTGATATCTGGAAGATCACGAACAACCTTGAATCTACATGCTTTTCTTATTTGAGAAAAGCTTAGATGTCCCAATCTTCTATGCCACAACCAGTTTTCATCATTTTTCTTGGATAACACTGTTGTTGTCCTCCCTTGAGTCTGTACAAGTTTATTGGATTTCTTGTACCTTTGATCACGGTCTCTCCTGTATCAAGCTCATGAATAACACATCCGTTTGATCGAAACACCACTTCATTTCCTTGGTCACACATTTTACTGACACTCAACCAGTTATGATTTAAACCGTCTACATACATAACATTTCCAGCTTTAACCTTTTCTTTAAAAAAAAAGAGCCTTTACCTTTTATGATAGCAAGAGTGTCATTTCCAAATGAGACATTCTTTTCCTTTTCTAAGGCATTATATGAGTGAAGTTTTTGTTTGTCACCTGTCATGTGTTTTGAGCATCCACTGTCGATGTACCACTGATTTTCTTGTCCTTCTACATACAAGGCTATACCACATCTTTCTGTTTGAGATTCTTTCCTTCTCGATATCTTGGGATTTAATGGAGTTTTCTCCTTTTTAGATGTTTGCTGAAATTTTCTCCTGCATTCAGATTCTTTATGACCAAAGTTGTTATAGATTGAGAATTCTATTTCATTTTTCAAGAAGAAAAAAGTTATTATAGGAACTTTTCTTGATCCTTGTTACATTCCTTTGATTTTGTGCTTCTATAGTCATGATGGTTTTGTAAGCAACAAATTGAGCAGCTTTGTGTCCAAAATTATGACATGAAAAACATTACCCATTAAAGAGGTTCCTGCAACTATTGAATCTATTGACTTGGTGATTGTAGCTTCTATTGATATTCATCTTTGGACAAAATTGAGTATGATTTACCTGAGGTTGGTTGTGGCTTCTATTCATCCTTGGAGTAAATTGAGTCTGATTTACCTGGTGATCTACTTTATGCCTTTGGTGATGATTGTCATACTATTCACTGGTCATTGCTGCATCAAGATAGCTTTTGGTGGAGGTTGACGACTTCTGTGATTAAGATGGTTCTTCAGTATATCCAAGACCTGTCTTTATTAGAGGAGAATGCTGATCTTTGATAATTTCATTTAAAGTTTCTGATCCTTTAGCAAATCTAAGATTGAGAGATTTCGTTTTCTCAAGATCCTTTCTTAGACCCATAATTTCACATTCTAGTTTTTCATTGTGTTTTTCCTTTTCAGCAAGTTGGTATGTCAAGGTATCTATAATCATATTCTTTTCTTCTAAACAAATTTTGAGTTTAGATATTTCTTCATGAAGGTCTTCCTTTTCTAAAGCATCCCAAAAATTATCATCATCATAAGCCATGAGAAGTCTATAACCTTTTCCAGTTTCATCTTCATCAATATTAAATAAACCATCGTTATCTTCATGAGTATAGTGGCTCCTTTTATTCACAACTTGTTTTCTATTCCCTTTTGCATATACCTTTCATTTTTCAAATTTATATTTATGAGGACATCTAGAAGCATAATGACTGACTCTGCCACAAGAAAAACATTTGAAGGGTAACTTGCCTCTAAACCTTCTAAAACCCCGTTGAAGCTTTTTGACAATGTTTACCTCATCTCCTTCTTCTAAAATATGCCCCGATTCATTGTATTCTTCCTTTCATTTTGCTGAAGCTTTGAATGCAACTTCTCTCATAAATGATGGTCCTCCTTTTCTCATCTTAGAGGCTATTAAGATTTCGTGAAGCTGCATCATAGTGATATTATGGAGATCCTATTTTTCTACTATGGCACACACTTTGGATTCAAATTTAGCAGGCAAGGATCTTAGAACTTTCTAAACTAAGGTAACTTCCTTAATTTATTCACCTAGATTCTTCATACAATTGATAAGTTCATCTATACATAGGAAGTAACTAGCTATACTTTCATCACTATGCATCTTAAGAGTTTCGTACTGAATTTTGAGAGTTTGAAGCTTAGCACGTTTTACCTGAGAGTCTCCTTCGTAGCTCAGAATGATTTTGTCTCATATTTCTTTGGCTGATTTCAACTGCATGACTTTGACAAACTCTAATTGTCACAAACTTCCCAATAAATTATTGACAACTTTGCCATTGGTTTCACATTTCTTTTTACCTGCCATATCTGTATGAATTGTTGTTGGAAATGTATATCCTCCTTCCACAATTTCCTAGACATCCGTTCCAAGCGATTGTAGATAGGTTGTGGTTCTTATTTTCCAATAAAAAAAGTTTCTCCCATCAAAGATTGGTAGTCTCATGGATCCCATGCTTTCTTGATTATTCATGATGATGGATCTCCCTTCAAGCGATCAAGCTTCTTCTGCAGGACCTGCTCTGATACCAATTGTTGGAAATAATACTGAGAGGGGGGGTGAATCAGTATTATCATATCAATAATTTATTTCCCAAACAGACTTATTTATGCTACTTCACTGAAGTGAACTAGCGTGTACACGTGACTGTGCTTAAAGAAACCAGTGTATATGTAGAGAACTTCTAATTTATATAGTTTATCATGTGTTGAGCTTAAACCAGTATATCAGAGATTTATTAGACAATGCAGTAAAAATAGAATAAAGCATCACACATAAGCAACACACATGAACACAAAGATTTAAGGTGGAAACCCAATGTGGGTAAAAACCATCTGTTGTTTTCGTCTCTCTATTATTTTAATAATAAGAAAATCTGTTTACAACCTTGTACTACTGCAGACTCATACTAGTACACAAGCTTCTACCTACAGAAGGTTACAACCTTCTCTCATTTTCCAGCTTCTACTGGAAGGGAGCTACAACCCCCTAGCTCTTGTACTAGCTAATATATTTACTAGTACGTAGGTGCTAGCCTACAGAAAACTTCACTCTTCCAGCAAGGACCACGTTTCATGAATTTTCAGACTAGATACTCCTAGATCAAAACACCACAATCTGAAGTCCACGTTTGATCAAATTTTCACACTGGACCCATCAAAGCTTTTAAACTTAAACTGCATCAACCAATATTCAGTTAATTTGAACAATCAGATCATTGACATCAGAACACTGTGTTGAACCCAGAACCCTGCATCAACATCCAGAACTAGCTGTAACCTCAAAAATAATGCATTAGAGTGTAAACGCTACTTGGTTGAACCCAACCTACATGTATACACTACATCCTTTAACCCAACCTGCATATATCTCTAAAGATACTATATCATAAACTTCTAAACCATAGATTGTACCAATCAGTGACATTCCGAAGATCTATTGTCATATTATAGAGTTCAAAACATATAGAAACAAGGATCACCCTTCTTAATCAATCAATTAATCAGACTCAATTTTCTTATACAACAGTTCTATGTTTAGATCTAAGAAGATTTCATTTGCAGACAACAATAAAACAGTAGAATTTGATGAGATAGATCAGTCAGATCTAAAAAGAATCTTTTCTTTTTGTATACGCTACTTGAAAGAGCCAAACCTGCTTGTACACTCCCTTTGGCCGAGATGAACCTGCGTACAGATCCACAAATTTTGACCTAGAACTTTGCACTTTAGACAACCTAGATCATGATAGATAACAAATAGAATAGGCGCAAAACATCAGATCTGGTCTCAACCAATATCAGATCATTCAAGAATAAGTCATTTCAAGTCTCATGATTCCTGATCCAATGTTGAACTCAAGGTGGACATGAATATTTAAAATCCAGTCCCAAACATAACCATGAAACATAATATATACCTTAGATAGAAGTATTCCTTAAAGTCTCATTGCTTTCACACATTGGCCTAATGATCTTCTCGTCGTTATATAATCTTAGGCCTTTCTCAATACCTTGGACCAAAACCACTTAGGACCAATACCATGGACCCAATACCTAGGGTCAATACCTTGTACCAAATGCCTCGGACCAATTACCTTGGACCAAAATACCTTGGATCAAATACCTTGGACCAAAAACTTGGTTTTCCGACATGTACACGCTTTTCCTCCTGTGAAAGTGTGTGTATATGTTATACGCTAATTTCGTTATGTTAAACCACATGTATACATGCCTTGGACAAAGTGAACCAACATATACCTCTCTTTCTTCATTCTTTGGAGTCTGATTTGTAATCCTTTGTTGTTGACCTACGGACTTCGATCTGAGTGATTTGCCATCAAGGAGAACACCTGTATCATAATGCCAACATTGAGGACATTTTTCAGCATCCTGATGGTTAAGAAAATAAACCTCCTAGAGAAACCTGCCCTCAATACCTGATGCTTAAGAATTATACTCAAACTTTTGATCTCAATAATTTGGCTTACTTATATAGTTATATTTGGCTTCCACTAAATATGAATTCAATCCCCAGAAAGAGAAATAAACTTGGCTTCGCTCCTTTCATACAAAGGCCCCTTATGTATTCATCTTATGGTCCTAAACTTAGGGCATGGGAAACTTGCAACCGAACCTAATCTAGTCATAAAATAGGCCATTGACCACATATTTCCATGAACATGATTCAAATGAACTTACTCAGTCCATATTCAAAATTTTGTGCTTAGGGATTAAATGCTTACAAAATTTGTGTGAGGAATTCATTTCTTATTACAGACAAAGTTTAGACTCTCATAAATATATGAGATCATGAGGGCTTTGATCCTCTTTAAAATCGTGACAAGGCATTGGATGAGGTGCCCCAAGTGGTGTGATTTTTGGGTTGAGCAGAGTTGAACTTTGGAGGAGCTGACTTGTCTTTTGGAGGGAAAAATAAATTTAATTTTTAATTTCGAATATTTTTCCTTTTGTTTTTTCTTTTAAGGGCCAATTTGTATAGGAAAAATACCGACCATAGCTATAAAAATATAAAACATGGGGACAACATTGTAGTACTATAAATGTTTCTGAACCTTTAAATGTTGTTAATTAAAAATTAATAAAAAGTTGAAAGTGAGATAAAGTCCAATGTGTGGTATATATCTATTGTTTTTAAATGAGTTTATACATTTAAATATTCACTCAACTAATAACTAGACTAGATCCATCTTACATTGGATAGGGATAAAATCTCTAGAGGTGCAAACCTCTTTTTTGCATTCAAAACATCAAGAAATGTTTGCACATTGAGATATTTGATCCCTGTCACAGTTTGATATATTTAGAGTTCACATGAATATACACTAGTTTAATAATTAATAATTACTATTTATAAAAAATATTTTTTTTATCTTATTTTATTTTTTAATTTAATTTTTACTTTATGTATTAAAATACTTTAATTAATAATTTTATCAGTATTTATATTTATATTACTTTATTTATTTTTTTTTTATGTAATTTGACCCAATCGAAATGGTTAGAGAGCATAACACATTACCATTAAACAACATCTTTCCCATATTGGATCAAAAGTGTCTCTTGGCCCAAAAACACAATAAAAATTAAATTAAAAAATAAAATATTTAACAAATATTTTGATTGTAAAATGAGAGATGGTTTTTGGACATGTAGTATTGGTGAACCATGGTATTGGTCCATGGTATTGTAACAAAGATTATTTAGAAGCTAATAATATCTATGATAAAGTGAGTATGAATATCCATGGTTAAAACATTGCTATATTGTAACTATTAAAATTTTATGTGCTTATTATAAAATTTAAACATGATTAACAAAATCATCATTTTAATGGTATGTGTAGTTGTTGGTGTAATGTAAGAAAGATTATATGTCAAGGATATTTTAAAATTATTTTATTTTAATTTAATTTATACAATTTTAACATAAATCTTATATTTTTTAATAAGATTCTTTACTATTGATATTCTTCTCCATTTTACCTAATCTCAATTTATAAAAGAAAATTTAACACACAAAAATTAATAAATTAGACAAATATAGAGTACAAAACCATGGGCTCTCACAAAAAGATGGGGAAAAACTAATACATTAAATAAACATAAAGTTCAAAACCATGGGCTATAACAAAACAATGGGGATAGAACTTTTTTCAACACTTTAACACAATTAAATCGAAAGACTGAATGGTTTAGTAAGTTGTATGCTCAAAGTAAAATTTATATATGATATTTAATCTATTAGATTTTGGACAAGAATGCATTTCCTCTATAAGTTACACTATGTAAAATTAAGTTTAAGAAAATAATTTAGTTATATTAATTTACAAGTTTATATTCCAGCAAATAAAAATCTAAAATTTAAGAAAGAATAAATAAATATTTATTATATTTTATTTTCAAAATTTCAACATAAATTACTATAATATATTATAAATTTTATAAGAATATTATATTATTTTTGAAAACGAACATAGATCCATCTTAACTCTGAATCTATCAAGCCCCTAAAGGGATCAAATCTCTTGAGATACAAACCTATTTTAAAGTGAAAAGATATTTTATCCCTCATGGTGCTTGGATGATGGGCACTTAAGATGGATCTAAGATGGTTTATCAGGTAAGATGGATCTAAACTTAAAGTTACTACTTATATGTTATATATTTTAATGTGATATGTATATTATGATTTCAGTTGTTCTATTAAAGCACTCCATGATGTGAAGTAACCAAGTTCAGATGTTCTGTTAATATATTGGACATGATGAAGATGTAGTTCTGCCACGCTTAAAAAAATAGTGATAGTGTTGGCATTGAGTAATAACATGATGAAGATGTAGTTGTGCCAAGCTTAAAAGAAATAGTGATAGTTTTGGCATTGAGTAATATGTTTGGATCCCATAATACCAAGGAAAGTGGTGGTGCCTAAAGACACCCTTGCTTGGATCTTAATAGCTATCAAAGAGAATTAACATTAACTTTGTTCCACCTTAAAATTGGCTATATTGAAGATGAATACCATGAGCTATCATAAACCTAGAGCTCAAAATACTATTCCACCTTTAAATAGGCCACATTAAAGATGAATACCATGGGCAAAACCATGTGTTGTAATTGAGGTGAAAGGCTCATTCTACAACCCAGTATGAGGTGATGTGTAAGTTTGTCTGTCCCTCTATTCTGGTTTAAAATAAAAATAAAAAATACATTTTAAATAGAAGAATATTGTGGGTTATAATAAAAAAAATGAATATGTTGTGAAGTAATTAGAAGTAGAAAAAAAATTGTGAGTAACATTGCATGATAAAATGTCTTGATGTACATGTTAGGTAAAATACTTTAATGTCAAGTATCATTTTAAAACAATTATGTATATGTCATGAAAAAAATAAGTTTTTATGGCTAACACAATAAAAAAGTTAAAACGTTTGTTTGGTCCTATATATAATTTATTTAGCATTCACAAATACAACTTAAACAATTAAAAATAACACATTGTATTTTGCACTCTAAAGTGTTGGAGCAAACAGTGCGCAACGGAAATTAAAAAACATACACAACATATAAAATCATACAAAGATAACACAAGGATTTAACGTGGTTCACCCAACCAATCTGGGCTATGTCCACCAATCTTATTATTCAACAGGAGATTACAATAATTTATTTCCTCACACACTCTCTACCATCCCAATATCCTGTACGGGCCTATATTTTATAGCTAGGAGTATAAAAATGAATCATAAATTCTCTCACAACAAATATAGGATGCATTAACTCCTCCTCAACAAAATGGAGCTAATATAACAACAAATCCTATTGTTGTCATTTACATGAGATTTTTTCCCAATAAAACCGAAAATCTCAACAATCTCCAACTTGACAACAATTAGCCGTTTCTTTATTATTTTTATCTTTTCTGCAAGCCAAGAGAAGCTAGACACCAACGTAGCTTCTCTAACAAAACTGGTTTTGTGAACATGTCTGCATAGTTATCCTTTGTATGCACCTTTTCAAGAGAGACTCCCCTTTCAGTGATAACCTGTCTTACAAAATGGTACTTGATAGGTATATGCTTTGATTTACTATGATAGGCCGGATTCTTAGCCAAATGAATTGCACTTTGAATATCACAAAATAACTTGATGTTGTCCTGTAACCTACCAAACTCACCAAACAAACCTTTCAACCAAATCGCTTCTTTGCAAGCATGTGAAGCAGCTATGTATTCTGCTTCAGTAGTGGATAAAGCAACAATGTTCTGTAGCTTTGACATCCAGCTAATAGCTCCACCTGCAAGAGTAAAGACATACCCTGAAGTTGAACTTCTCTTATCCAAATCACTTGAAAAATCGGAATCAACATATCCGCAAACAAATTCACTACTCCTGTTATAAGTGATACAATAATTACTTGTGCCTCTCAAATACCGAAGCACCCATTTCACTGCTGACCAGTGTTCTTTTCCTGGATTTTCCATATACCTGCTGACAACCCCAACTGCATGTGAAATATTTGGTCGAGTACAGATCATCGCATACATCAAACAACCTACTACATTGGCATATGGAATTCGAGACATATATCCCTTTTCTTCATTTGTATTAGAACATAAAATAGAAGAAAGCTTAAAATGGGAAGCTAAGGGGACTGACACAGGCTTTACATTATTTATACCAAACCTCAAGAGTATTTTCTCAATATAATTTTGTTGTGATAGCCACAACTTACCATTGCTCCTGTCTCTGAAAATCTCCATGCCCAAAATCTGTCTTGCTGCTCCTAGATCTTTCATATCAAATGTCCTTGCCATTTGAGCCTTTAACCTGTTGATCTCTACTATGATTTTGCTTGCTAAAAGCATATCGTTAACATACAACACTAAGATAATGAACATGTCATTACTTAATTTCTTAAAGTAAACACAATGATCATATTCACTTCTTATATAATTTGGACTCAACATGAAAGAATCAAATTTCTTGTACCATTGTCGAGGCGACTGCTTCAGACCATACAATGATTTCTTGAGCCTACAGACAAATTTCTTGTCGCGATGTTGAACAAACCCTTCCGGTTGTTCCATATAAATTTCCTCATCTAAATCTCCATGTAAAAATGTAGTTTTAACATCTAGTTGTTGTAATTCTAAATCAAGTAAAGTGACTAATGCTAATACAATTCGAAATGAAACTATTTTTTACAACTGGTGAAAATATCTCATGAAAGTCAATGCCTGCTTTATGAGAAAAACCTTTTGCGACCAGCCTTGCTTTGTACTTGTCCTCTGTATCATTAACACCCCTTTTCAATTTGAAAACCCATTTACATCCCAATGTTTTCATGTCTTTTGGAAGTTCAACCAGATCCCATTTGTCATTCTTATCTAAGGCCATCATTTTGTCCTTCATAGTGGCTTTCCACTTTTCACTTTTCGAACCTTCTACGGCTTCCTTATAGCACAAAGGTTCATCATCGTTAGCGGTAAAAGCAACTGAAGTAACATAATCATCATACCTTTTAGGAGGACGTTTCATTCTTGTAGACCTCCTTAAAGATGTTTCTGGTACTTCCACAATTGGCTGATTACTATTTGTAGGAACTTCTTCATGATCAGCATCTGAGACATGTTCATGATCTACATCTGAACCTTGTTCATGATCTGTATCTGAAACTTGTTCATGACTTGCATCTGAACTATGTTCATATTGACTATCATTAGAACTAGTTTCAAACAGAATGTGTTGAAATTCAGATACATTATCCTGTTTCAATTTATTATCTACATCTAACTGTACAAGAGAGGATTCATTAAACTTAACATCTCTGTTGATGATGATCTTGTGGGTAGTAGGATCCCACAATTTGTATCCCTTTGTTCCATCACCATATCCAACAAAGATATACCTTTTTGATTTTGGATCTAATTTAGAACGGTGATGTTTCGGAACTAGAGCATATGCATCAGAACCAAAAACTCTTAGTTTAGAATAATCACAAGGATGACCTTTCCATACCTCTTGAGGAATTTTGCATCCTATCGCCGTTGATGGTGATCGATTTATCACTTAACAAGCTGTAGCCACTACTTATGTCCACAATTCCTTATGCAAATTGGCGTTACTAAGCATACTTCTTGCTCTCTCTAAAAGAGTCATGTTCATGCGTTCAACAACTCCATTTCGTTGAGGAGTATATACAGTGGTTTTATGTCTTTCGATCCCAGCGTCCTGGCAATAATTTTCAAATTAATTTGAAGTAAACTCATCACCATTATCAGTTCTTAAACATTTTATGGTTCTTCCAGTGATTTTTTCTACTAATGCTCTAAATTGTTTGAAAAATATAAATACATCAGACTTCCTTTTTAACATGTAGACCCACACTTTTCTAGAGAAATCATCAATAAAAGATACAAAATATGAGGATCCTCCATATGAGGTTGTAGGGGATGGACCCCAAACATCAGAATGGATATAATCAAGGATTCCCTTACTAGTATGTTTTCCAGTTTTAAACTTCTGCTTGATTTGTCTCCCAAACAGACAATGTTTGTAGAAATATAACTTAACAGACTTTAAATTAGGAAGTAACTTACAATCAGAAAAAATATTTAAACCTCTTTCGCTCATATGGCCCAACCTTTGATGCCATAAATGAATAGAACTACTGTCATTTTCAGACACCGTAGAAACATGTTCTGGCTCAGTTCTTCCTTCTAACTGAAAAAGATTTCCAACCTTCATTGCTTTCATTACTAGTAAAATACCTTTATAAATTTTCATTACTCCACCTTGAATAACAGTTTTATATCCGTTAGTGTCAAGTGCTCCTAGTGAAATGAGATTTTTCCTTAATTCAGGTACATGTCTTACATCAGTTTAAACTTTAGTTGTCCCATCAAACATTTGCAGTTGAATGCTTCCAATTCCGAAAATATTACATGTGACATCATTTCCCATGTAAACGACTCCATCATTAATTGATTTATATGTCTTAAACCATTCTCTATGAATGCACATGTGATTTGATGCACCAAAATCTAACAGCCAATGTTGATCATGATTAGACAAATTAACTGATAACACTTCATCACTCATACCTGAACTGGATGCCGAACCTGTATCTGTCGTGTTTGCTTCTTTCTTCTCTGTCGAAGAGTCTTCTTTAGAAGTTTGTTGTCGCTTCCAACAGTCCTTCTTCAAATGTCCTGATTTTCCACAAAACCAACACTTTACCTTACTCTTCTTCCCTTCCGATTTTGAACATGAGTCGCTGTGCCTATTGAAGCATCTTTCTTTAGAACGACCTCTGACCATCATTGCTTCTAATGTAGAGGTTTCTAAATTTGACCTTTTCCTTGTTTCTTTAGATAATAAAGATGTAACTACATCGTCAAACTCAAGGGTTTCTGATGAACTAAGACTTATAGAAGTAACAAAATGATCCCAAGACTCGGGTAATGAGCACAATAAAGTTATAGCTTTATCTTTTGATTCAAATTTTACTTCTATACTTTCTAATTACACCAGGAGAGTATTAAAACTATTCAAATGATCAGTGATCGATGTACCTTCCTTCATTCGCAAACTGTACAATTGTCATTTCAGGAGAATCCTATTGGTTAAGGATTTTGTCATGTACAACTTCTCAAGCTTTGTCCACAAACCAGCAGCTGTTTTCTCCAACACGATGTTAAACAAAACATCATCCGCCAAACACAGTCAAATAGCACTCAATGCTCTTTCATCCAATTCGGTCCACTCATCATCTGTCATGTTGTAAGGCTGTTTGGATTTTCCCATCAACGCCTTCGCCACGCCTTGTTGCACAAGCAGATCATACATCTTCACCTTCCAAATCTCGAAGTTATTTTTGGTATTGAACTTCTCGATCTCAAAACAAGCACTTTGAGTTTTTGCCATATTGTATCAAACAAACAATCTCCAATTCCAACTTGTTAGTAAATCAAATTAATATTTAACAAAAAATTCCTTTGCCTTTTACTATGCTGCTGCTAGCTTATCATACAATCCCTCTGTTGTACGAACTGCAAATTACAAATAAAAAACAAATAAAAAAATTGCAGTTTTACCAAAGTGATCCTCGCTTGGCGTGCTGAAAGGGACTTGGAGCTGCCTTCACAGCAGTAGATCCGTGCTAGAAGAAAAATCGGTTAGAGTAACAAAATTGGCGCGCTTAAACCCGTAGGATCCATGCCAATCGGGATACTGGTGCTCTGGCATGAGTATTAACCTTGGATCCGCGCCAATTGGTGTGCCTTTTCCGAAATAAAATGTGCCAACCCATTCACTGTCTAAAATTGGCGTGACTGTCTCTCTCAAAACCGCTCCAATCACCAAAACTCCACCTTCAGCAGCTCTGTCACATGCACCCACTCCTCAACATGCTCTGATACCAATTGTTGGAGAACATAGTGCGCAATGGAAATTAAAAAACATACATAGCATATAAAATCATACAAAGATAACACAAGGATTTAACGTGGTTCACCCAACCAATATGGGCTACGTCCACCAAACAGAGGCATCGGAAATCTTATTATTCAACAGGAGATTACAATAATTTATTTCCTCACACACTCTCTACAATCTCAATATCTTGTACGGGCTTATATTTTTATAGCTAGAAGTATAAAACTGAATCATAAATTCTCTCACAACAAATATAGGATGCATTAACTCCTCCTCAACAAAGTGGAGCTAATATAGCAACAAATCCTATTGTTGTCATTTACATGAGATTTTTGCCCAATTTAATAAAATTTAAAATCTCAACAATAAGTTTGCACGTGAATAAATTTGATCCCTCCTGGCTCATGTTAGATTCGTACTTAAGATGGATCTATGTTGGTCAACCTAGAGCTAGAAACACCAATGGTAACTTGACCTAATCAAATTATCCAAACCAACCTATCAAGTTCCCCTTAAAATTAACTTGAGGAGATTAACCTTGTCAACTTCCCAACACTTTGTTGAAGTCATTATAAAGGAGTTTTCATCTACACATGGGTAACAATAGTTTCTATCTACACTTGGGTAACTAGCACCTATACCTATATATAATTTATTTACCATTCACAAATACAATTTAAACAATTAAAAATAACACATTGTATTTTTCTCTCTAAGGAAGTTTGCACGTGAATAAGAAGTTTGCATGTGAATAAATTTGATCCCTCCCAGCTCATTTTAGATCCGTACTTAAGATTGTAACCTAGAGCTAGAAGTGCCAATGGTAACTTGACCTAATAAAATTATTGAAATAACCCTATCAAGTCCCCATTAAACCAAGTCTCTATTAAACTTAACTTGAGGAGATTAACCTTGTCCACGTCCCAAAAGTTTGTTGAAGTCATTATAAAGGAGTTTCCATCTACACATGGGTAGCAAGACTTTCTATCTACACATGGGTAACTCGCACCTACACCTGCTAGTTATCTATGATACATTTTTTATTATATGGTTCATCAATCATAGGTTAAATCTCACATTCCCCTACATAGTTGTTGGATTCTAATATCCACTAATTTAACTTGAATAGCGTTGGTAAAACCATGGGTTGTTTCCAAAATTCAGGGATAACTTGACTAAATCAAATTTACCCAAAATATGATAACTCGAGTGTTTAACATGACCAAATAAAATTTACCCAAAACCTGATAACTCATTATAGTCGAGTGTTTTTTTAGGTGTGGTTCTCACAGAGGTGTGGTTCTCACAGGGTCACTAGGTGGCCGCTATGTTTACCATTGGTTGTTTCCAAAATTGACGAATAACTTGACCAAATCAAATTTTACCTAAAACATGATAACCATTTAAACCATGGGTTGAATACGCTAAATCTCGCATTCCTCTACATAGTTTTGGATTCTAATATCCACTAATTTAATTTGAATAGCATTGGTAAAACTATGGGTTGTTTCAAAAATTCACGGATAACTTGACCAAATCAAATTTACCCAAAACATGATAACCATTTAAACCATGGGTTGTTTCCAAAACTCATGGATAGCTTGACCAAATCAAATTTACCCAAAACATGATAACCATTTAAACCATGGGTTGTTTCCAAAATTCACAGATAACTTGACCAAATCAAATTTACCCAAAACATGATAACTAGTTATACCAAATCAAATTTACCCAAAACATGACAACTCATTATCACTTGGTGGCCTCTATGTCCATGAATATAGCTAGGACTAACCCTAAAGGGCTTCAAGAAGAATTGACCCGATGACCTCATGAAAGGCCAGGCACTTATTTGAAGAGTTGAGCTAACCCTTGGGGCTAACTAGTTATAGTGGAGTGTTATTTATAGTCTAGTATTATTTATTTATGTATAAAGCCACCTTATCATGGAAGGATACCATACTCAGTAGTGTTCTTAGAGAACGATACCATACTCAGCGGTGTTAGTAGAGAAGGATACCATAATCATGGGTGTTTTGAAAAGGTTATTGAGATATGGCCCAACTAGATGAGTATGAGCCCGAAATGATTATATCTTATGAATAATCAGATGCTATTGGAATTATGATACAGTTATGATATAGGTGTTGCCTTTGATGGCAACTAGTGCAGCAGGTCAATAGCAAAGAATTAATGATCAGAGAGAGGTATACGCAGGTTCACTGTGAAAAAGGAGCATATACACGCGGGGCTAGCTGACCACAAGGAGCGTATAATGTACACACGCACTTTCACAAGAGGAAAGATGCGTACATGTTGGAAAACTAAGTTTTGGTCCGTGTTATTTGGTCCATGGTATTGGTCTGAGGTATTGACCCTAGGTATTGGGTCCAAGGAATTGATCCTATGTGGTTTTGGAGCGTGGTATTGAGAGAGGCCTAAAGCTATATAAGGAGGAGAAGATCATTAGGCCAAGGTGTGCAAGTGGAGCAAGTATTGAATATCTAATGAAGTGTGAGATCTAGTATGATGGTTATGGGTTTGTGATTCTTTACTTGATCTGAACCAAGGATGCACCTATGTGGATGATCATGAATGATGGCTCGAGATCATAAGGCTTGGAATGTATTATCATTATGTGGTTTGACCATGGATATACTAGATCTGAATTATTGACGCACGTTTTATTGTATAAATGTTATGATCTGGGTATAACTGATGTCTAGAATAGTTGCAAAGTTATGAGTAAATATTTGCAAATCTGTACGCGGGTTCGCTTTGGTAAGAGCGTGTATACACGTTGGTTCAACTCATCAGAGTAGTGTATATAGTATGAAGTATGATATTTAAAGTTGCAGATGAATCTGGTTGTTGCTGCAGAGTTCTATGTTATGCTCTGTGTTCTGGTGACTGTGTCTTGTTGACAGGGTTTCAATGATTCAATGTTGGGTGATTTAGAGATTGATGATGTAGGTGTAGTTGATGGTTGTATTAGAGTGGTGATTGATTTTGTGCTTTAATGTTTTCGATTGGTTCAGTATGAAATTGGATGAAACGTGGCCTTTAGATTATGGTGTTGTGATCCAGGAGTATCTAATTTGAAACTTTATGAAACGTGGTCCCTGGAGGAAGAGATAAGGTCGTATCCTTCTGTAGGCCGGCACCTACTTACTGGTAAACATATTGGCCATTATAAGAGCCAAGGGGTTGTAGCTCCCTTCCAATAGCAATTGGAAAATGAGTGAACATTGTAGCCTTCATCAGGTCGGCACCTATGTACTAGTAAACATATTAACTAGTATAAGAGTTAGGGGGTTGTAGCTCCCTTCTAGTAGTAGCTGGAGAACGAGAGAAGGTTGTAGCCTTCTACAGGTGGGTTCCTTCATACTGGTATGAATCTGTGCCAGTACAAGATTGTAAGCATGTTTTTCTTATATTAAAGGAAGACGACAGTAGATGGTTTTTGCCTCGCATTGGGTTTTCACCTTATATCATGGTGTTCATGTGTGTTCTTATGTGTGATGATTTGTTCTGTTTTTACTGCACCTGGTTATTGTTTATATGTTTAATGAAGTTCTTATGCACTGATTAAATATCAACATATTTTGAATTAATTGAATCATAAGTTTACTGGATATATGCTAATTGCATTAATCACAGTTGCGCGTACACACGAGTTCCCTTAACTTAAGTTGCGTATATGAATATGATTATGGAAATGAAAAAGTTTGTGATTTGCTAATTTTGATTCACCCTCCACCTCTCAGTATTATTTCGAACAATTGGTATCAAAGCAGGTCCTTTGGTAGAAGCTTGATCGCTTGAAGGAAATTCGTAGAACAATGGGAAAGAAAGCGCATCAGAATAAGAAGACAGCTCAAAGGAACAATGACAGCCTACCATTAGGTGGAAGCAAGTATTCAGATTCTGAATCACCTCAGATTGAAGATGAACATGCAAATGAAGCATTAGATAAAATCATAGATCAACAAGATCTATTTAACAAAAGGGAGAGTGCCCTCAAGGAAGAAGTTATCAACTTAAAAGCTCAGCAGGAGTGTGCCTTCAGAGTACATCAAATGTTGCAGGAGAAGAATGAAGAACAAGAAAATGAGATTCTCAAACTAAGGCAACAAGTAGAAGAAGGAAGAAAGTCTGAAGAAATCTTGAAGAAGGAATATTTGGAAGGGGAATAACAAAATCAGGTTGAGGTAAATATCTTGAAAGGTAAATTAGAAGAAAAAGATAAACTATTACGATTTCAAGACAGTATTAAGATTTTGGATGATATTCTAGTAGTCAAAGGTCGCGTGCTATCAAAACTGGTCTTGGTTTTTATGAATTTGTTGAAGGTGAATCTAGCTCACAAGGTGAGGCAAGGAACTCTAATATAAAATCTAAAATTCTCAACAATCAGATGAGAGTTTAACCCCAACGACAACCAAGGAAAGAAATTCTTCAAAGAAATCTTTTGCTCCTAACTGTGGAAGTGACAGATGGTTATTTCCTTCGATGAATAATGTTGAATGTTATGTATGTCATAAGCTTGGACATGTTGTAGCGAGATGCAGAAGTAGAATGGTTCAAGACCGTCACATAGAAAAATCATCATGTTCTAGGTACTTTAAGGGATATTGTTTTGCTTGCAATATGTTTGGTCAGAAAGCTATTGACTGCTATAGAAGGAATATGAAACATGTAAGATGTTATGCATGTAACAAGCCTGGACATATAGCACAGGAATGCAGGAGAAGATTTTGGGCACCATACCAAAAGGAGAAAACATCATCACAATCGAGGATATGGAAGAAAAAGGAAGTACAATCAGAAAGATGTGGCATAGCAGAGTATATAGACATGACAGACTCAGAGGGAGTTGAAGGTGTGGAACCTCAGTGTTCTAAATCTCATACGCAATTTTCATGAAGACAAGTCGCCTATATACACGAGTTAGAAGCTACACAGTCGTGTATATGTTAGTTTGAGGAAAAGCAGTAGGACAGACTCGGGAAAATGGGTTTGATATGATTCAGTCAATTATTTGCTCTGTTTGATGATGGTTACAATTTGCTGATGATGTGTGGAAATGTGTTGGTACTCATAAGATGTTGTTTAGAAGTGTTTTTGATCCTCACAATTTAACTTGATGTATATCTAATTGATGATGATGCCTTGATACTTCATTTTGATAAGTGTATGATCAGATTTGACAGTGAACATATGGAACAGGTTCAGGGGGAGCATATGCTTCGAATAATGCATTGTTGGCATTATGGTTAGAAGTCTTTGGTGATGATGCTTAAGTGGCTCAATAATACATCTTGCTGCTTATTGTTGGTTGGTCAAGAGAATGGTATTACAGGTTACAGATCCGAATACTGTTGGCAGATGCTTATGGTGCAAATCATATATGGTGTATGATAGTTGTTGATGACTATCATGGTGTTGTTTAAATTTCTGGTTCTTATTACAAAAGTCATGTATATCATTTGATGTAAAGGTCATGAAAAGACTTAATTTATAACCCCACTTTGCATGGGAAGGATGATGTAATAATGTCTATTTCAGTCATGTATAAACATTTGGTATATCCCCATTTGGTTAGGTGGATGAGTCAAATTCGGTATATCGCCACTTGGTTGGGAGATTGATGTATGTATGAGTCATTGGTGATAGGAAGGTCATACTCACTTAGTTGAGTTGTAGAGTCATGTTATTCTTTTGAAAAATATTTTTGGAGACTCGGCATGTGCTTAGGGGGAGCATGAACGGATTGATGCATCTTAGCATGTACAAAGGGGGAACTCAATTAGATATTTCAGCATGTACTTAGGGGGAGTATGGACAACATAATGTATATCAAAGGGAGAGAATATCTTTGTCCGCCCTTTGCCCTTGATGTCAAAGGGGGAGAGTGACTTGGTGTGGTTATTGCCATCAAGTCCAAAGGGGAATATTGTTGGCATTATGATACATGTATGATACAGGTGTTGTCCTCGATGGCAATTCACTCAGATGACTGATCATAGTGTAGCAGGTCAATAGTAAAGAATTAATGATTAGAGAGAGGTATATGCAAGTTCACCATGACAAAGGAGTGTATACACGCGGGTTAGCAGACCACACGGAGCGTCTAATGTACACACGCACTTTCACAGAAGGAAAGGCACATACATGTTGGAAAACTAAGTTTTGGTCCATGGTATTTGGTCCATGGTATTTTGATCCATGGTATTGGTCCATGGTATTTGGTCCGAGGTATTGACCTCAGGTATTGGGTTTAAGGTATTGATCCTACGTGGTTTTAAATCATGGTATTGAGAGAGTACTAAACCTATATAAGGAGGAGAAGATCACTAGGCCAAGTTGTGCAAGTAGAGCAAGTATTGAATATATGATGAAGTGTGAGATCCAGTATGCTGGTTATGGGTTTGTGACGCTTTGCTTGATCTGAACCAAGGATGCACCTATGTGGATGATGATGAATGATGGATTGGGATCATAAGGCTTGGAATGTATTATCATTATGTGGTTTGATCATGGATAGACTAGATCTGAATTATTGACGCATGTTTTAAATGTTATGATTTGGGTATAACTGATGTCTGGAATAGTTGCAAAGTTATGAGTAAATATTTGCAGATCTGTACGTGGGTTCGCTTTGGTAAAAGCGCGTATACACGTCGGTTCGACTCATCAGAGTAGTGTATATAGTATGAAGTATGATATTTAAAGTTGCAGTTGGATCTGGTTGTTGCTGCAGAGTTTTGTGTTCTGCTCTGTGTTCTGGTGAGTGTCTTTTGTTGACAGAGTTTCATTGATTCAGTGTTGGGTGATTCCAATAGTGGCGATTGATTTTGTGCTTCAATGTTGTTGATGGGTCCAATATGAAAATTGGATGAAATGTGGCCTTCAGATTATGGTGTTGTGATCTAGGAGTATCCAGTCTGAAAATTTATAAGACGTGGTCCATGGAGGAAGAGAGAAGGTTGTAGCCTTCTATAGGCTAGCGCCTACGTACTGGTAAACATATCAGCCAGTACAAGAGCAAGGGGTTTGTAGCTCCCTTATAGTACTAGTTGGAAAACGAGTGAAGGTTGTAGCTTTCAGTAGGCCGGTGCCTACGTACTAGTAAACATATCAGCTAGTACAAGAGTCAGGGGGTTATAGCTCCCTTCTAGTAGTAGCTGGAGAATGAGAGAAGGTTGTAGCCTTATGTAGGTGGGTGCGTCCGTACTGGTATGAGTCTATGCCAGTACAAGATTGTAAACAAGTTTTTCTTATTAAAGGAAGATGGCTGCAAGTGGTTTTTGTCATGCATTGGGTTTCCACCTTATATCATGGTGTTCACGTGTGTTCTTATGTGTGATGATCTGTTCTATTTTTACTGCACCTGGTTACTATTTATATGGTTAATGAAGTTTTAATGCACTAATTAAAGGTCAACATATGATGAATTAACTGAATCATAAGTTTACTGGATATACGCTAGTTGCATTAATCACAGTTGCGTGTACACACAAGCTCACTTAATTTAAGTAGCGTATATGAATCTGATTATGTAAATAAAAAAATTAGTGATTTGCTAATACTAATTCACCCCCTCTAAGTTTTATTTCCAACAGACGCTGAAGATGATATTGTAATGGCTGCTTCTCATGAAACTACCGAAAATGAGACTAATGTCGAAGAATCGTAGAGGCTAACATGTGTGCTACGGATGTCAGAAGAGGAGAAGATACGTAGGGAATTCAATAGCAGATGACAAACATGACAAGGCAGAAATACAGAGAATATAGGATGAAAGCGTATGAAAATATGAGGGATTTCCTCAACCTCAACTTGGCGTGGATCAACTAGATAAGTTTTTTGTAAATATCCAGAAAGGGGGAGACTTTTTACGAACAACTTGGCGTGGATCAACTAGATAAGTTTTTTGTAAATATCCAGAAAGGGGGAGACTTTTTACGAATTTCAGAGAAATACGAAAACAGTGAAACCTACATATTCACACTTTCAGCTAAGGGAATATTCACACTTTCAGTATGGGCAACATCAAAGCACGATGTGTATTTTTCATTGGCTTATTCTGTTATCCACTGATCTGAACTAAGTGATAGAGGAACCGAATTTCTTAATATGAGGGGCCGAGTAGTTGCATCCGAAAGCCATCCATGGACTCCCCTGGCTGGTTTCAGACAAGTCCAGATTACATGCATGGCTGCCAAAGATAGTTTACTTGTGGTTGGCTGGTATGGGGGAGAGATTATCTGTAAGTATTTGGGTATAATAGATGTCATTTATTGTTCGAAGATCTCTGAAAATGAATTTGGCGACATTGCCAGTACGAATTCGGTAGAGATCTACCACAATCCTGGTGGTGCAACTCATTTAACCACTGCAAGTAATGATTGTTTTGTGCGGGTATTTGATCTAAGTAATGGAATTGCATGAATTCAACACTTTTCCTTTCCGTGGGCTGTTAATTGTGCCTCTGGAAGTCCTAATAACAAGTTGTTTGTTGTGGTTGGGGACAGCGTTGAGGGATTTCTTTTAGAAAAATAAACAGGAAAGGTAGTTGCAACTCTTCAAGGTCATCTCGATTACTCCTTTGGGTCTGCTTGGCATCTAGATGGTACAGTATTTGCCACTGGGAACCAAGACACAGCATGCAAGCTCTGGGATGTTAGAAACACTTCAACCTCGCTTGAAGTTCTCAAGGGCAACATGGCTGCCATAAGATCCATCAGGTTCTCGTCAGATGGATAGTTTATGGCCATGGCCGAGCAAGCTGATTTTATCCATATATTTGATACGAAGCACATGTCTAACAAGAGGCAGGAAATTGATTTCTTTGGAGAGATAACGGGAATTTCATTCAGTCCAGACGCCGAATCATTTTTTATCGGTGTCCACGACGAAGCTCTTGGCAACTGGCTTGGTAGCCTGACTGAATATAAAAGAAGGCAACAATCTTTTTATCTTGATTCTTCAATCTGAAATTTCTGTGATGTCAAATCACTCAATCATTTTATCTTGATTCTGTCAGATAAAATTTTGTGCAGAGGTAATGGTGGCACTCACCGAAGTCGGAACTGCTATCACATTTTGATGATGAATGTTTGAAGATGGTAGGGGTTGAAGTAAACTTGTTTCATTTAAGAAGAAGTTCTCGAAGTGTTAAGGCCATTGTAATATTTAGTTTTAAATACTCTAGATATTCTAGCTACAACTTTGAGAAGGTTTATATTTTTTTTCCTCATTGTAAAATTAGTTTCAAATTGTAAAATTGTTAAAGATAAAATTTCATTCACGTGAACTCAGAGAGGATGGATATATATAATCTTTTTTTAACTACAATATATAATTTTTTCAGAATAAATATATATTTTCCAGCATTAAAAAATATTAAATAAAAATAACAATGTAGTATTAATAATAATATAATATTAATTTAATTAAATTTGTAAGTGTAAATTAGATCAATTAATTTTAATGAAAAATATTTAAATGGTTATTTATGTAAATATTCATTTTAAAATAATTATAAAAACTTATTAGGCTTTTTTGGACGAATTTATGTATTGCAAAGTTTTTACTATTCATTTTCTTTATAGGATGATATTAAACCTTATCATATTAACTTTGAATAAATTTTGACGATATGTTTTCTATTAAAATTTTTTTTATAGCATTTGTTTAGATGATCACTTTGAATTAAATAATAATATTTTCAAGTGTTTATATGTTTTAATAATTTATATTTTATATATATATTAAAATTGGTTAATGAACAATTTTTTTTAAGTTTTTATGAAATTTCTACATAGTTCTCCGCATATTGTATTACAAATTTAGTACTTATAATTAATTTGTAAAAATGATTGTATTGTATATTAGATTTATGGATTTTGTTGATCAGATTTTTAATTGTTATGTGTATATAAATATGTATATATAAAGTTGATGAACTTTTTGGATGTATTTATAATACAAAAGTTCTAGTTATATATGAAAATCTAAAACATGAAGATGTTTACAAAACTTATATTTAAGGATGTTATTGTTGATAATAAATTTGATACAAAGATTAGAATGTATGTAAATTTTTTATTCACTAAATCATATGCATGCTTTCTATATTTACAAAATTTACATTTGTGGAGGTTTAAAGTGGATAATTAATTTGATATAGACTAGGAATGCATGCACATTTTTATCGACTAAAATACATTCATGATCATTATGTCATAAAACTAGCGAAGTCACATAACTTAAATGGATGATAACTACACATATGTTTAGGACATGTTTATGGTGCTAGACCTGCCAACATGTCAGGGGACATCCCTGGTAAGAAGTCCCAACTAGTCCTCAAACCGTTTGAAGTAGAAGCCCCAACACTGGGTAGTAAAGCAATGCATTGACTACGATAGCACATAGAGCTAAGTGTGATATCTTTCAGAAGCAAGTGTGTGACCTTGCAGCAAGTCAAGTTAGATGCATAGGGGTTTTAACACATGGGGGGGAAAGAAAGTTTCTCCCTTAGAAACCTATAATACTACGTAGCTTGAAAGTAACACACTAGTTGAATGACATCACAAGCTAGAAAGAAGAATAGTCCACAATCGAAAGTAATGGGTTAAACCAACAACACGATTGAAATGAGATTCATTCAATTGCATAAAAAGTAATTCATACACAAATGCAAAAGTTAAATAATATATATTGCAAAAGAAACCAGAATAGTCCAACTACAATAACAACATATGCATGGAAACATGTTGTCTATTCTACATATATTAAGTGAAAGTTCCATCCATACATACACCATTCATAGCCACTAGCCCTAATAGTGGAACATTACAGTCAACATCAGCTGCTCCTGCAAAGAGATGTACCCTTTTCCAAGTGACCAAAGACTTTCAATGATTTCCCTTTGTAACTTCAAATTGGACTCTTAATCAAAATGAAAAACTTTACATGATACAAAATCTAGACCTAGACATCTTGGAACAATTATAGTGAGGTAATTATGACTAATGTTTACAATTAGTTGACCTTAGATACATAAAAAGACTAACATGACCAAGTTCCCTAGAGATAGGACACTAACAATACCGATGTTATTCTTTGGTGGGATAAAATATGTGTTTCCTCATTACGATGGGTCAATACCACTGCAAAGACCTCTAGTATTTATAATACCATGGTACGAAAACTATACATGACTTTGCTTCACAAAACCTGCATATACTCAACTTTTCTTCACAAAACTTGCGGATACATGGATTTTCTTCACAAAACCTACATATACTCGACTTTGCTTCACAAAACCTATTTATGTACACAACTTTGCTTCACAAAACCTACGTATAATTCTTTAAAATTCATATTTATCATTCCTCTCTCTCTAAACTCATATTCCTTTGTCCAATAATTTTGTCACATCTATATTGGCCTGAAAACTCATCCTAATACCATCACGTTGGCATCTTTATTGAGTAGGTTGCCATCATTCCTCTGTCTCTAAGTTGATATTCCTTTGTCCAATATTTCTGTCATATATGTACTGACCTGAATACTCATCCTGCTACCATCATGTTCGCATCCTTATTAAGTAGGTTTCCATCAAGGAAAACACATTTGTCATAATGCCAATAAATAATTTTGGAAAATATCCCTCAATTATCAAATTCTAAAAAAAATGAAAAAAAAGTTCAAAAACTTGATACATTAGGATGACAACTAGTTTTAAAATTTTGATTAAAATTCCTAAAGTATATGTGTAGAAAACCTTTGGAAATTGATGCTATTGGAATTAAATGAGCATGTGCAATGTTGTTTGGTTTCCATAACAATGTAGAAACCTAGAAAGCCATTGTGTAACCTTATGTGATAATAGTTGAGATAATTACATAGGATACTTACCCTAAAAAACTATTATGAGTTTATAAAACATTTAAATGCATTGAATTTTTGTAAAAATTGGAGAGATGTTACATATGGTATCAAAGAAAAATGGGTTACAACATCATATCTTGAGTTGATTATGCTTTTATTAACTGAGTAAATGTTTGCATATGCACAGGGTAAAAGAATAATTATATAGGATAAGAAAAACGGTTGAACCCCAAGACAATACACATATTAGAATAAGAGGATACATATGTACACTGCGTAAGTACCCACTAGAGAGTTGCTAGACATTACAAAAAAATTATAGATACTGATGGTAAATTTACTCGCACAACATGAAAAATTGTTGAAGGCCAGTGTTGAATAAGAACATCTTATTAAGAATCTAATTGAAAAATTAAATCTGAAGATGGTTGCAATAGGGATGGATGAAGAAAACTAGGGTGAGAAATCTAAACAAAACATTGTTGAGGAGATGCAAAAAAGTGAGGAAAATACTGACGAAGGGGAGGAGCATAACTCCTCAAAAATTCATGAAAAAATGGGGAAGAGGCCCAAAATAGAACTCCACAGAGAATTTAAAAAGATCAAACCCCCAACTTATGATGGAGAGACAAAAGAGGTCATTGAAGGATGGTTTCTCAATATCAATAGATACTTTCAAGTGTATGATTATTCTATAGAGTTGAAATCCAAGATGGTTACTTATCAACTGCATGGAAAAGCTTCCTAGAGGTGGGAGGGAATGTGAACAATTCATAATATAGAAGGAAAGGACGTTGAATAGGAAAAATTATTACAACTATTTGAAGGATAGTATTTGATTTAATGTTACTTTAATGAAAGGGCTAAATAATTTCGTCATCTAAAACTGGGTCGTATGTCAGATGAATTAGTAACAAATTTACTCATCTATTATGCTATGTCGAGTACCTAAAAGTAGAAACTAAAAAAGTACATTGTTTTCTAAACAACCTTCCACTCTCTTTTAAAGAGAGAATCATGTATGACAACGTAAAGAGTATGGATGAAGTTGTAACACCTCCTCCCACATTTATCCACTTTTACAAGCTCTCTAGGGTAAACATGAGCTACGTATTAGTATGAGATGAACCAACCTCCAAGTTCCAATTATGTAAGTGGGCCCTACAAACTAGAAACTTACTGACACTTCTCAAAAACACCAGATCACCTAGAAGTCATCCAAACAACCTCTAGTGATCAGATCCTTAGTTGGTACTTCTTTTCACAAGCTTAACACCCCAATCGTACTCTTGTCAAGTTATGCATGTTTTTCAAAGGTTCTAACCTGACATATAAGCCTACCTCCATTTGGTTATGACCAAAATTTACCTATGATGCATATGTGGCCATGAGGTCCGTGTGACTTTTTTAGGGATGGAATACAGGCCACTCCCCATAATTTCCAAGAACTTTCCACAGTCAAGTCTCAACTAATAACAAGTCTAAACAATCAATACTAAATCAATATATTGACCAAGACATGCCTGATACATGATACACATTTTTTCAAACATGTAGCAAACATAGTAGCTAGAAGTCATGAATGAATGTCTAATCATGAAGTTCTGAACTTCATGAGAGAACCACCAGGAAGGCCAAATTCCCTCTCTATTGTTGCAACAACACTTGTTAGCCCATGCATTCATAAATCATTCAATAATTTATCAATCTTATACAAGATTTACAGCAAGAGAACCTCATATAACCATGTATATAACTAACATATAACCATAATATAATCCATGACAAATCAACCATAAGATCAACATGATAACCAGTACATGTGCTCATTAATCAAAATAAGAAAATAACTCATATTAACATATGAAAATGCTGACCAAGTCAAGGACTTCCACATACCATCTGACCATAGATTGGGCTGAACCAAACCTCTCTTTCAACCATTCACGCTAGTTCCATATTTCAAGAATGAATGTGGGATCATATGGGTTAAACCAAAATCAAACAAACCAGGCCTTCCATAGCCTAAACCACCACAACCCTCAACAACAATGATTTACACTAAATGAACCATAAATCACTAATACAAAACTTGATCATTTGCCTCCCACGATGTCCAGGGCTCGAGGGATTCCTATCGCAACCCACAACATTTGGGGAACCAAGTTGTTAGAGGGCTCCAGAGAATTACCATCTCAACCCATGGCCTCTACGGAAACCTGAGTTGTCGAATCGCTCCATATATTTTATCCCAACCCATAGCCATAGGGAACCTCATAACCAATTAGAAATCCAAATGGGGAACCCACTACATCATTTCTATCTAGGAAGTGGAAAGGAACAACTGAAACCACTGTCAATCCATGTAAATATCCATGGAAATGATAAGGAATAACCAAGGAACCACATGCATGTACCATGCATCCAAATCTCAACAAGGAATCTAGACATGAAACCTATTACCTGCAATGAATTGTTGTTGTAGTTTTTGATCCAATCTTCCTTTTCATTGCCCACAAATTCCTTTTCTTTCACTTTCTTTCCTTCTCTCCAAGTCCAAGTGAATGCTATGATTCTCCAAGAAATCTTTAAGTGTGCAAGGGTGTAAGAGTATGTAATAAGAGATCCAAAAGCTAAACCGACAAAATTTGTGAACTGTTTCTTTGATGCCTCCCTTTTTCTTTCATTTTCTTCATTTTCCTTCTAATTTACTTTGCATGCATATTTATGTCTCTTCACATTCCTTTTATCCTATTTCCCTTTATTTCCTTAATTAACTGTCATTTATTACCTCCTTTCCTTTTCCAATGCATTTGTCAATTTCATAGCCATTAATAAAACACAAATGATGCAAACTATAATGTTTAACCCACCATTGAGCTTGGAATACATGTCCCATGACCTTGGTATTGTTTTATTTACATAGAAAATCAACCAAGGGTTGCTACAAACCACTTCCCCTTGGGGGAACACTGTCCTCATGTCCGATGACACTTATAACCAACAAAAGATACTTATTATGGAGCTTTGTAACACATAACAATGACACATCTCAATGCAGTGTTTATAATGACCAACTACTGAAAACAAGATCACCATACTCCTTATTAGAGCTTTATAACATAGCTCACTGTAGTATTTACAATACACATATGCATATA
>APFE030445985.1:3170-24213 GCA_000404065.3 Pinus taeda
TGGGCTACATGCCTCTGAACTGACTTACAATGAGGCTCGAAGGCCTATTTATTGTTGAGAAACAATGAAAAACCCCTTAACATTCCAAAACCTAACCCTAGGAGATGAAACGCCAAACTGTGGGCCCCGTTTGGGGGTAAGTTGGTACATCAACTTCCCGGGGTCGTAACTTTAGCATATGATCTCCGTTTGACGCGTACAATAGCTCATTAGAAAGATCTATTCGAGCACTATCATTGTTGGAACGGCAACACTGGGTTCCATGGACCCGTGTTGCCCCTGCGATCCCAAAAAACGTCGTTTAGGGCCTCAAAACGGCTCCGGAAGTTCAGGACCCGAAAAACTGCTAAAAATAGTAAGTTGTGCTACAATTAAGGAAACTGAAAATGCTGAGAAAGACAATGGTGGGGGTCCATGTGGACTTGGTAGGTGGCCACCAATATCCACCTGGATCAGACTTGGGGTTGGCCTCCTCTGCTGGCTCCGATCTGTGCACACCTAGTCCTATGGTCCTCATGGGATCTAGGGCTGGCCCTCCCCTAGTGGCTGGCCCCTTCTGCTGGATCCTTTCCTTTGCGCACACAGTCATGTGAGGTCCCCATGGGATTGGGGATGGCCCCTTAACTCCTTTTCTCAATATTCATGACCTGGCAGTTTATGAACTAGTCGTAAGGCAATGGTTTAACACCGTAGTTAGGGCTAGCGGTATCAGTAATGTCGTGGGTAGAGCTAGTTACATGGGTGGTAAGGCACGGTTAACACATGTGTGATGAGCCTGTGGTTATGATGGAACTATTTTTTATTTGAATGTGAGGGTTATGGCATTCACAAGGTTGGGTTAGGGTCATGGGACAGTGTTAACATAACAATTGGGTCATGGTTAGCCCCTAACCCTGGTCTGTAGATCGGTGTCAGGGTTAACCATGGTCCTAATCCCTGACCTCGCACCTTACAAAACATAAATTATGTTTTTATACTTTGGTATAACAAGTAACATGTGTGCCTCAATGGTGGAGGGTTCAATTAGTTGATGTGAGGTTCATGGTTCGACTACGTAGGCCACTAAAAGCCAATAAAAAATCTTCTAACTCAAAATTTTAGTGCCCACCAAGGTGCCATGTGGTAGCCTCTGGTTGGGCCACGTGGTGGCCTCTTGTTGGTCCACGTCACCACACACCAAAAATCAATCAAAAATTTTCCAACTCAGCAGCAATGAGAGAATGACAATCGTCGCGCTGCCATTGGATCCTGAAACCCAGTCACCTTTCCCAATAATGTGCCAAATCAGCAGGCCGAGTCAGTATGCCACATCAACAATATGGATTGCTAACTAGGCAGACCTCCACAAAATTTTGCATGTTTCCCAAAATGATTAGAAAGCAATAATGTTTTCATGCAACGTCCATTTGACACACTTTTTGCGCTGTTGGAATAATGATGACGAGAAATATGCAATGGTGCTATCAACAATGAATTTTGATACAATAAAATTTTGAGCCTTTTAGGATCCCTCTAGATCACGCCTTCCCACAAAAAGGACTTTTGGTCTCCAAAATTCTTATAGACAGAATTCAGACTCATTACAAAAATTCCCCAAACTTTATTTGACTTATCTACAGTCAAAAGAAACATTATGTCACAAAATAGTGATTTATACATGCATCACATTACAAAATGCGCAACTGTGGGAAAAAACGACATGTGCTTTACAAAGATATTTACAATATTCAACTGGACAAGTAGTCCGTCCATTTCTTACCCAACCAGGTGAATGAACCCTCTACTTGAACTTGTTCTTCTTCTTGAGTCGCTTCATGGATGGTCGCAACTTGCGCCACTTTTTCCTTTGTCGCTTCCTCTTCAGGTGCTTGCATGTCTTGCTTTCCCTTCTTAGGATGAAGTTGTGGATGCAATTTCCCGCACTTCTTAACCCAATTCCCACTGATATTACAATGGTCCAGAAATTTTTATGCTTGTTCCTTGATGACATTGTCTTCGAATTTAGAAGAGAGTCTTTCTTCTCTATTTCATTCCAACATTCAAGCAACTCTTTTCTTTGCTAACACTCCTTCACACTACGGTTAGGTGAATGAAATAAAGTGCATGGAACCATATTCAATAAAAATTTATTCAATTGATCATGTGGCTCAAAATCAAATACACTATTTGAGTGAGGCTTATAACTTCCCTTGCTATCCTTTGAACTATGCTTCTTATGTGAGGAACTTGAATGGCAAGAAGAACTTGTCTTAGTCTCTTGTTCAACTTTCTCATCTCTCTTTGGAGAGGTCTTGCATTTCATGTCCTACTTTTGCTTTAGAAACCAAGCTGGTACCAATTACAGATGAAAATCCCAACAATTTTCCTCATCATGTCCTCACTTATGACAAAAGGAACATGATACCCAAGAGATATCACTAGAATACCATTCTCCCTTTTCAGCATAGCCAAAACCTTCATATCGAGGTCTCTCCTTTGCCTTAATTGGATGGATAATGCCCTGGTTGTTCACTCCAAGGCCTCCTCCCTTGTAACCCATCTTGGATAAGAGCTTTGTTCCTTTGCTATGCTTCTCAAAGGCTGAAAAAAAAGCTTAAATCAACATTTTCATGTAAAGAAACTGCATGTAAATGCTTACCATTTTCCTCATCTTTCAACTGAGGGACAAAGATTCTCTTAAACTCCTTCCTAATTCTTGAGGTGTCTTCTTAGATTCTTGGTCTTTCTTCTTTCATCTCCTTGGACTTTGGCGCTGATAGAACCTCATACTTATCACCATGAAGACAAAAGGTGCAGATTTGAGCATCTTCCTTCTCTGAGGGGATTTTTGCACTACCCTCTTGTGGGTACTCATCCAACAATTCCTCCTTCTTCCCTTCTCTAGATGAAGTGGTGGAGGATGCTCAGAGGAAACCTCCTTGTATCCCTAGTACATAGGAGGCGTCCTCCATTTGACAAGAGCCATAGGTTTCATTCTTTCCATGTCCACAAGCGTTCTTAGTATTTGAGGGACTCTTTAATTCTCTGGTAGTAGAACATTCATCAATATCTTCCTCCACAACATTCTACAATGTGAGGCAGATCTTTTTCTTCTCTTCCTTAGCAGCTTCAAGTAGTCTTTTGAGTTCCATGTTTTGTTGTTGCAGAAATGCAATAATGTCCTCTGAATCTTGGAAACTATCATGATTTGAACTCATGCCCATGCTTACTAAAGTCTCAGGTACAATAGGAGTTGAAACTTATGGTGGAGGTTGTGACAATTGTGTCCTCCTCCTTGCTCCAATTTGAGAACCTGCACCCACAAGCTTGCATTCTCTTATTTTGATCTTCAACCTTGTAAGCATTTAAACACTTGCAAAATAATTAAATCCTCCTTGCACAAGTAAACCAATAACTCTGACACCAAACTTGATGTGAATGGGAAAGTTAAGTATGTTGTGCTTAAATCCAATTCAAAATATAAACAAAATGCTTGAGGGTTTATGAGATAAATTGCAAGTTAACCATGAGTTTTTATGTGTTTTTATGTGATTTTCATGAGAAAACTAACATAAATAAAAAACTGAATAACAGCATGAAACAAACATAAACATCACCATAAATAGTAACACGTTAGCACATGATGAAGGAGTTCACCCCTCCCAGGGTACGTCTACTTGGTCTAGATTCCAATGGCTTGCCCCTCTTTCATTATACTCAAATTTGTGAATACATGAATTTTATAGTGCTCCAATGGCTCTCAAACCTATTCCAATGGGTTCTGAAGACCCAAAAATGATTGTCTAGCCTCTTCCTACTCCTAAAAAGACCAAAAACTGCACAAGTTATGAGTTTCCCTAGCTTGGCTGCTATTCAGTTTACAAATTCCCCAAAATCTGGCATAGGTCCTACAATTTCACCCCAAATTGTGCTAATCGAACGACATTTTAGCGGATTTCCAACACATTTAGTGGGCGCACTAATTTTGCCACTAAGGCCTTAATGCTGAAAATTGTGGCCACATAGGGGGACCACGTGCTCGGGGGCCAGGGCTAACCGCCTGCCCTCATCGGTTGGGCCCCCAATTCTCTGTGCGCTTTGGTCATATGGTCCCACATAGTACCTGGGGATGGCCTCCCCATGGGCTAGCCTCCTCCGTTGGCTCCGTTCTACGCGCACCTAGTCGTATGGTCCCCGTGGGACTTAGGGCTGGCCCCCTCCAATGGCTCCTTTCCTCTGCACACAAAGTCATGTGAGGTCCCCATGGGACTGTGGCTGGCCCCTTAACTCCTTCGGTTGGTCGTCATGGCCTACCGATTTATGAACTAGTCACATGGCGGTATTTTAACACTGCGGTTAGGGTTGGTGATATCAGTAATGTTGTGGGTAAAGCTGGTTACATGGGAAATAAAGCGTTGTTAACATAGGTGTGGTGAGCTTGTTATGGTGGAACCATTTGTGGTTTGAAGCCAAGGGTTATGAAATTCACAAGATCAGGTTAGGGTCACACAATGGTGTTGACATAACAACCGGGGCTGTGGTTAGCCCCTAACCGAAGTTCGCAGACCGGGGTCAGGGTTAACCATGGTCCTAAACCCCAACCTCGCGCCTTATAAAACATAAATTATGTTTTCAAACTTTTGTATAACAAGTAACATGTGTGCCGCAATGGTGGAGGGTTCGATTAGTTGATGGGAGGTCCATAGTTCGACTATGTGGTGTCAATTCCAACCTTCCCAAAATTTTAGTGGCCACTGAGGTGCCACGTGGCGGCCTCGGGTTGGTCTACGTCACCACACACCAACAACCAATAAAAAATCTGCCAACTTGGCACCAATGAGAGAATGCCAAGTGTCACACTGCCATTGGATTTTGAAGCCTAGTCACCTTGCCGAATCATGTTCCAAATCAACAGGCCCAATCAGTATGCTATTTCAACAGTATGGACTGCTGACTAGGTAGACCTACACAAAAGTTTGCCTATTTCCCAAAACGATCAAAACGCGATAACGTTTTCATACAACATCTATTTGATGCACCATTTGCAACATTAGAATAATGGTGAAGATAACTATGCAATGGTATGATCAACAATGAATTTTGAGATAGTAAAATTTTGAGCCTTTTAGGATCCATCTGGATCACATACCCTCTTTATGATTCATCAGATCATGAGGATGCCTCTATGTTTGATCTTGAACTTTCTGATCATGGATCTCAAGATATATTCATTGACTCATTTGGTCATGACTTTGATATCTCAACAATTGATCTTTCTAAGACACCGGTTTTTGATGATCTATCTTCTGATGTTTTGGAACTTCAGCAAGCTTTCGAGGCACTTCAGCCGAGCTAATGGTTATGTCAAGTTCTCAAAGTCTTGAGGCCAGTTCCAATTATAATCAGAATAGTGATGTACCTTTCAAGGCTCCTCATCACTACTTCCTACAAATTGAAAATCCATACTCCACAATTTTTGCATCCTCCATTAGTTTTGCACTATCCCATCGCTCAATCATTGGAGGAGTCATACCTGGTGAGCTTTATAGTGAAACACAAGTTATTTTCTTTATTTATGTTCATCCAGTTTACAAGTTCGAAAGATTTTTATTGTGTGTCATAATGTCACAATGTGTTTGGACATCATAATGCATCCACAAAATGCTTTGCATGTGCTTTTCTTTCATATTTTTCTGCGTGCATTTTCAAACTTCGAATGTCATGGTATATATCACTTTATATTTCTTGTTTTTTTTTTATTGTTGAATATAGTTCTTTCTATGCATACTCTCGCCTATATAGGCTAGTTGATGCATTGGTGATTACACTGGATGTTTCATTTTACGTAGGTCTGGCCTACTCTTGGTTAGTGTAGGAGTATGGGTAGTTTGTTGTTTTATTTGTTTGTTTTGTTCTATTTGATTTACTTTCTTCCCTTCTCTTTTCATTTCTTTCAGTTCTAGAATTTCTTCGACATGAGACTTTGTTTGGTTTTTGAAGAAAGCATGGTGAAGTTCACGAGAAATTTGTGCTACTATCAACAATTGGTTATCTGTTTATTCCCTCTCTTTGTGTGAATATTTCATATTTTATTCGATGATACCCTGATGGAAAATACGTTCTTTTCGAAGAAAACCATAGTGAAATCATGATGCTTGAATCTATAAATAGTACCTCCTACTCTAATTGTTCTTTTACAATTTTCAGTTCCTTGTCGACTAAGTTGAGTAGAGTAAGGAGGAGAGGAAACTTTAACAAGTATGTTAGAGTTATATAAATATCCTTCTCTGAAGGGAAAACCTATTATGCTCTCAATAAGTTGGGATCCCTCTTTCACCTCATTAAATTAATAAGTGCCTATATATAGTTCTTTGAACAAAATGAAAAAAATAAGATAAATGTGAAAGAAGAGAAAGGCTTCCTGTGTGGAGAGGTCAGGCAAGCAACTCTGCTAGGGTATTTTCTAGGCTCACTGGAAGCGGAGCAATGTTTGTGTTTTTGAAGTGACTCTGTCATGGTACTTTTCAAGCCTACTAGTAGAGGAGCAAAACTAGAGATGAAAACTAAGACACTAACAATTCTTTCACTTGTGTTTCTATATACTCCTCATCCCCAATTGAAACAACTTAGTTTGACTTGGCTTGATTAACTGTGCCACCGAAGAATAGAATGGTAGGGGCTATGTCTTAAACGTAAGCTAAGTGAAGAAGCTACGATGATCCATGAACTAAAAAATACTTCCTGAAGAGTTAGACCTGTTTTACATGAGACAAGACACATACAGAGAATTGGAATTCTACTAGTGTGTTTCCAAGTGTTGTAGCTACTACAACCACCCTCCAATTCTTTCCCTATGCTTTGATTTTGGATCCTTCCTTCTATCCATAGGAGCTTATCTTCTACTATCGTCAATTATTCGTGGTATTTCAAAGACTTATCTTTTTATATTGTGCTTGTGACTCTTTGTTTGGACCTTGATCTAACGTTTGCAAACACATGTTAACCTTTTGGATTAATGTTGCAGCATTGTTGGGCTTGCCTCTAGAAACTACACAATCTTGGAAGGCAAGCCAACCTTACCTCCAGAAACTATGAAATTCTTCTTAGAAGTCTAGCCTTGAGCTTGAGAACTGCATAGTTCTAGATGGCAACCCAAACTTACTAATGGAAACTGGGCAAAACATCCCTTCAGCTCAGAAACTACGCAATTCAATGAGTAAAGAAGTTTCTGAGTCCTCGGGAATTATGCAATCCCTCTTGGAAGTGTGCATGCAAGTTTCCAAAAAAGGAAAAATCATCCCTAGAAAATAAGGATTTAGTAATTAGATTCTCGAAGGTGGCACACTTACTATTTTTGGAACTTTCCACCAAGTGTCGCTTTCCCTTGATTTTAGGCATGTTTTTCATAAACCTCAATCAGTATAGATTTATTTAATTGACTCCCCTAGAGCTCATTTTTGCATTTTATCATGGACCATATCATTCCAAGGGATATCAAGGATCCTTCAGTGGAGTTTATTGCGCTTTTCTAGGTGATTTTTTCTTTTGTTGTCTTTTGTCACTTTTTTCATTTCTTTTTGTCATTTGGCTTTTGAGAGTGTTGTTTTTCTTGTTTCTTTTCATGGTTTCTAGTTTTTTTTTATTTATATTAACTTGTACAAGTGTTGATTTAGTATTTCATTCTCCTTTCACAAGTGTCACATTAGTTTTCCTATTTTTTCCCGTTAATGGTCATCGTTGCAGCAATTCTTCTTGCATGTTTGTTTTTCCTTTTGCATGTTGTTCTTCCACACTTTCTTTGCACTAATCTATTTTGTACTTTAACATGCACCATCAATCATATCTACTTTTTTCACACACTCTTATCGGGAACTTCTGCTCATCCCCTAGCCAGTTTTCACCTTGTCTAGTTGGCCATTGCACAAGTATAAGGCTCAAGATCTCAACTTGGCCTCTAATACTGTGCAATGCATAGTATAGGCTGAACCAATTACACATTGCGCATTTCCAGGGCTCAGGCCTGCCCCATTGGCCACTTAGACTACACAATGCATAGTCTCTACCATAGGCTACGTTGGCTGGACTACACAGTTCGCAGTCTCTAACCTCAAGCTACATCACTGGCTATTGAGACTGCACAATGTGTAGTTCCCACAGCCAGCCTCCCTCAATTCACTTCCATAACTGTGTAATTTTCCCAGTCAATTCATGTGGTTGTGCCTAATCTTTCTTTGAAATTTGATTTTCTAAATCTAACTTATGTTTTTCATGAGTTATTTTTCCTCCCAAATGTATTACAGGTGTTGAACACTTCTCTGCATCAGTCATTGTTATCATGGCTTCCAAGAGAACTGATTCAAAGGATGCCAAAGAGAGAAGCACCAGAGAGGAAGTTGAGAGTACACCAGTTTATTTTCCAGTATACTCATACACTCCACTGTTTGAAGAAAAGGAATCATATCTCACATGGAAGAAGGTGAATGAATTTTTCTCAGCAAGAACCTAATTTTTCTTAGCAAGAACCTTCAAAGCAGATATGGAATACTAGTAGGTGTATGTCAATGTCCAGAAGTTGGGGTTACACAGGGTTTCATGTAGGTACCCATCATTTCCATGTGTAGATGTTATTAGTTGAATAGTGTCTCACATAGATCCAAGGACTATGACTCTTGGCAGTACTAGTGGATGGAGGCTTGCTTCTTTTCTAGCAGCAGACTATCATCTCAAGTACCATTTGCCTGAGCCAGAATTTCTCATGGATTCATACTTCTATGTGAAAGTCAACTGCTTGAGCACCAAGGAGCTTGTTAAAGGATGGGTGAAAGAGCCAACAAAGTTTCTTCAGACACCCACCAACACATACAAGAAAAAATCTCTAAGGAGGGCCTATCAGTTGTTGATCATCCTATATTGCAGAATCTATGGTCAGTAGAGCACGAACACCTTTCTTGAAGGGTGGGATTTCTTATTGGACCAATTTGTGAATAAAGATAAGCCATTCAACTGGTCATATTTGTTGGCTCAGCAGTTTTGGATCCATGTATCTAATGCCCTTAGTCCTCCCAAGGGTGGGAAAGCTATATTTTATATGCCTACATATCTACTAGATGCAATTTGCGCACATAATGCATTCCCTGGCATGAATTGGACTTGGAAACCATGGGAGCTTGCCATGTATGTTTATTGCAAGCTACTTTCAGAGTGCAGCCATAAAGGATTAATGGAGAAGCTAACTAATCACTTCCTCATTCTGTTGTACAAGATGATCTTTGGGGAAGGGCCACCTTGCATGTCACATGGGGAAATGGAAGCAGTATCGCAGATAGAAGATTGGTTTGCTTCACTAGATGGCACTTTCCTTAAAATGTTTGATGGACAGAATTCGCCACATATTTTACCAAGGTATGCCACTGACAAGTTAGTCATGTAAGAGGTTTTGCATCATCTCTCCATGGGGTTGTTAGTAGCTTTTCACAGGAAGAAGAAAGAACCTTGGCTAACTCTTCCTATGCAAATCAGATTGTACAAGATTAAGAACTTGAAATGTGTAGATACTGAAGGGAAGGTGATAAAGAAATTTTCATTTGGTACTCAAGATCTCAATCCATCCGATCTGAGTAATATTTGCAAAGGCCATTGTGCGAGGATCCATTTTCAACCACTAAGCAGGACCTTTCACTTGTCAGAGGAGGAAGGATGGAGGAATTGTTACAATGCCTCTTAGTCCCACGAGTTGATTATTTTTGTGGGAACTTCACAGATTACGTTGCAGAAGGAAGCTACCCTAGAGGTAGCACTAGTATAAGTACACAAATCAGTGCACGAGAAAGGAAATAGGAAGGTTGTGCATTGTCCAAGGCGAGAGAAAATTCGCAAGATGAAATCAAATCTAGTCATTATAAAAGCAGATTTAGCAGTAGAGGCAAGGAGGGAACATAAGATGTAGGAAGAAGAGAGAAAGAAGAGGGAAGAATAGGAGAAGCGGAGGAGAAAAGAAGAAGAGAAGTAGAAGTAAGAAGAAGAAGAAAGGAAAAAAGCAGAGGCAATAGAAAAAGAAACAACGCAAAGACAAGATGAAGAGATAAAACAAAACCAACAATGAGAGGAGGAGAGAAGACAAATGTTGGAAAAAAAGCTTGCTCAAGAGATAGAAGAGTTGATCAAAATTAGATATATGGAGGAGTCAAAGCTATAGAACCAAGATGTTGACCTGATGCCAAGTACACTGCAGGTCACCACTCAGTCTCCCCATCCTCCACCAAAGCAAGCTCCAAGCGAGGAAGAGGAAATTGTTCCTCTTAATGATGGTTGAGTTATGGATACGTATAATCTAACCTATGATGAGCTTCAGAAGAAGATTTTACAAGCGAGGAAGAATTTTTTTCCCGATGACCTCACATCACCCACGTTCATCAGAGAAAGGGTGATCGTGATAGACAACAGAAGAAATCCTGGTGCCATTTCCGCAGCCAACTTGGCCTTCGTAGGTGCTTCGAAGTCAAACATCAATTATTTGATGGCCGAGAATAAACAACTAGAAAAGAACTTGCAGGCTGGTAGGAAAGAGGTTGAACAACTCTTAGAATAGGTACAAAATGCAACTCCCACACAAGTCCATCTGGAAGAACTGAAGGCAAAGACACTCAGTGAAGTATCAACACTCAGAGAGAACATGCAAAGTCTTTATGAGGAGCTTGTTACCATGAATAAGGAAGTTGTCCACTTGCATGGCTTGCATAAAAAGTGTAAATATTTTGTTAAAACTCTCAAGAATGTAGAAGCTTCCATCACTATCGTGCATGAATTGTCAATGTAATATAAAAGGGCACCACTTGACTTGGGGAAGAAAACAAGGCAAGAGGTAGATTTGGAGAAGGAAAAGGTCTAGATGATTATCCAAAACAACAAACAACTCACCTCATTCATTGCCAACACCGAGGCCTCATATGTACATTTGTACAACATCCTATATTTCTTGGTGAAATATCACAAGATCCCATTAGTCAGCTCACTCATAGAAGCCAAGCACAGGAATCAGGTGAGGAATAAGATTGAAGAGTACTTGGAACAATTGAGACAGGTAGCCATTAAGGAAGATATGGAGTTGAATAGATAGAATATGCACACGTACATTAGTGGTCGTGTCCAAATTACCGCAATGTTACTCCTGCTAAAGAAGGAAACACAAACCAGTTCCAAGTCAGTGTATCCGGATGCCATGGAGGCTAGAGTCTACTTCCAACCTGGCACCATCACACAATTTGGGGATTTCATCATGCAATACAGAGCTTGGCACTGCTACGTAGTCGAGAAATATCAAGTGGAAGTTGTTGAGATGGAGTTTCCCCAAACTCAAGCATTACTATTTTTGTATTATTAGGATATCTAGTTGGCTCTACCCCATTTTGTCTTATATGGTTATGAGTAAATTGTAATATTATTTTGTAATTTGTAAGTGTAATTCCAAGTGTCAATATTGGAATGTGAAGATTCACAATGTAATGTAATGAGTCATTTTGTAAAGCAGTTGAAGATTCATGAGGGAATTCCAAGAGTCACAAAGGGGAGTTGAAAACTCAACCCCTCTTGTTATAAATATACTCTCATAATGCATGTAAAGCGATTTTTGGGAAGCCAAGCTTTTAGTTAGGCTTAGGCTTAGAATCAGGAGCTTGGGATTTTTTGAGAGCCTTGGCTTCTCTATAGCATAGAGGGAGTATCTTTCTTTGGAGGAGCAGGTGTTGACTTCATGTTCCACTATTTGGGCTAGTGGTTCGTCAATGGTATATGTATGATTGGAACTTTCACTTAATAAAAGCTCAAAGAGGGCACATTTTTATGCATATGTTGTGAAATAGTAGGAATATTCTTGTTATGTTTGCAATGTATGCTATTTAACTTATGCTTATGCTTATGAACTATTTCGTTTGCATTAGTACGAATCTTGTTGATTTTGTGTTATTGTTTAATTCCGTCATTGTTAACTTGTGAGCTATTTCACATATTAGCTTGTGATGTGTTTATGCTCGTGTGTTCCTTTACAGTTTCGTACTATTATATGATTCTAAGATACTCATTCATTCTTCCTTCATGTTTTAGAACCTCTATGCATTGCACTTGACTTTCCAAAGTGTCATACACTTGTTCCCACCAAAGTCACCATACATCACTCTATGCGTTATTACAACCAAGGCACATCATTAAGACCCACTGCATCGACAACTAGGTCATATTCCTGATGGGAATCTTACACCAAAGGGTGTGAGGTATAATTAAGAGTACATATCGAGGAGATCCCTTGAATGTTGACAGGTCCAACACCGTCAACAGGTTTTCAGATATTTTGGGAATTTATAGAAATCCAGGGATGGGGTGGACATTAATACACAATTAGAGGTCATCAACACTTACCCATAGATGTTTATTGAGGAGGACAATGTGATCATTAAGATGTTGATCACCTTTGAAGAAGTTGAAACAGTTCTAAATTATTTTTCTATGGACAAAATCACGAGTCTAGATGGGTGGACCATGGAACTATTTATATATTTTATGGATATCATGGGGTCAGATCTACTTCTCTTAGCTAAAGAATCGAGGACCGCTCGTAAAATTTTGGTGTTCTAAATTCCGCTTTTATATTTTTGATTCCAAAAGTTTCGAAGATAACTTCTATTAAGTATTATCATCCTATCTCAATGTGTAATATTTATTACAAGTTGGTTTCTAAGATAATTTCTTCTAGGCTAAAATATTTTTTTTATCAAAACACATTACACTTGAACAATTTGGGTTTTCAAAACACCATCAAATTCAGTATGCAATTCCTATTTCACAAGAATGCATACATTAAATTAAGATCAATAATAAGGGGGAACTATTACTGAAACTCAACTTGATTAAAGCATATGATTGTGTCAACTAGTGTTTTCTGAGGATGTTTTTACATAAAATTGGTCTTTGAGTGGAGGTTGTCAATTGGATAATGGCTTGCATCACCTCTATGAACTATGTTTTCTTGATAAATGGAGAGCCATCTAGTTTCCTTAAAGCCTCGAGAGGGTTGAGGCAGGGCATTTCTTTAACCCACATATATTTTTTGTTGATTATAGAAGGAATGAGTAGAATGATCATTGATGCAAGAAATAGTGGTTACTTTATGGGTATTAAAATCACCAAAAATAGTTTCATTACACACCTCATGTTCATGGATGATGTTTTGAGTTTTGGGAAAGTCTCCATATTGGTCACTAAACAAGACATTATTTTGGAGATTACCAATATATTTGTTGTAGATGTGGTTGAATTGGATGTGAGTTTTAAATATATTTGTTTCCAATTGAAACCAAATAATTATGGCATTAGAGCTTGGACTTGGCTAATTCAAAAATTTGAGAAACAATTGGCCATTTGGACAATAAAGTGGTTCACATTTGGGGGAAGACTGATATTGGCATAATCTGTCTTACAGAATCTATTTGTATACTGGATGCATATCTATTTTATTCTTAAATATATCATTAAACCTATTAATTCTCTATTCACAAACGTCATCTAGTCTGGTGCTAAAGGTGTTAATAAGATACATCTAACTCTATTAGAGGAAATAAAAAAGAGGAAAGAGGATGGAGGTTGGGGTTTAAAGGACATTCAAAAATTTGGATGGGCTTTGGTGCTGAAGAGCTTATGGTGTGCTTTGTTTGGAGAAGGCATATGGCAAAGGATAATTTTGGAAAATACTTAAAAAATAGCATGTATAGGATTGGATTAAATATGGATCTTGGGTTCCTAACAAAGTCTCATATATTTGGATCAATTTTATGAAGGTTAAGCATTAGTTGCTCTAGAACTTGAAGTGGGAGATTGGGTTAGGTACATCAGTGGAAAATGGCTTGGATCCTATCAAAGGATTCTCGGAGAACCATTCTCTGCCATACCCTCTAATTAGGTTCATCCATGCCAAAGGTATTTATTAATTACATCAGATTCAAATTGATGTTGATCTAATATTCTATTATCTGACCTCGACATGCTTGTGATACTTGGGGTTATTTGGGAATTAGCTGAGACTTGGGACAAGTATGTGATTAATTAATATTTTTTTGGTATCACTTTGACTGAAAACAATGACTACTTTACATGGGCTATAAATGTAGTTCAGGGGAAGATTTCTATTAAGGAGGCCTAGAGGTATATTTCACATTCACATTAGAAGGATGGGTAATGGTGGTGGTTTAGGAAGGTCTGAAAATGGAACCCCTATAAAACTCAAATGTTTTGGGTGGTTGTTTTGGAAGAACAAGATATTAACTTGGGAAAATCTATCAATATAGGTTTTATGAGTCCTAGAAAATGTGTCATGTGCATGATAGATAATGAGGATGTTTCTCACCTATTCCTCATTTGTCCTTTTACATTTTCCATTTGGAGTGGTGTTTTAAAAAATTTAAATGTCTTTGTTGGTTGGAATTCAACATCAGTGGAAGCTTGTGTAAAGGAATAGAAGAAGGAATACAAGGAACACATGAATCTTCCTTTTTATATTTTCTACTAGATTTAGAGAAGCAACAATGCTCTAATTTATGAAATCATCCCACTGGATATTAGTAGAATTTTTTAAATTTTTGTGCATATTTTAATGAGATAAGGCTTGTGACACATAAGAGAAAATAGAGGCGCATTAAGCAATTGGAGCTTAGGAATAGATATCTTGTGGGGTTCTTTGATGGTGCTACTAATATTAATACATTATCTTACAACCTAGAATAACGGTACAAGTACAAATACATGGGTAAATTATTTCCTTTTGGGGACTCCTATTCTGTGCAAAATGGTTATCCTTGGATATATTAGATGTCTATGGGGATTCAAAATTTGCAATTTACAGTGAAAATTAAAGATCTACTTTCTATCCCCTAATGCTTACAAATTGGATGAGTAGAATCAAAGAGTTGATTGGGTTTTTTAGATGGGTGACATTTTCACATATACCCAGGGAACTGGATAACATTGTTGATACTCTATCAAAAAAGGGCCACATAAATCCACTCGAGGAGCTCAACTGTGCATCTTTTAGAAATGGGCAACTTTAAACGGCTAGAAAGATCCAATTTACTTGGCGATTACTAAAATTTGGCACTGATCTACATGCAAATTTTATGTTTTGATTAAGTTATACATGTTTGACATGTTTATATATAATATATAGTATATATATAATATATATATATATATATATATATATATATATATATATATATATATATATATATATATAATATAATATAATATATTATATATATATATATATATGTTTTTGTGGGGTTGTTACATGGGAAAATTTATGGAATCTCGTTTATCATGATATCTATTTCGATAATAGCCTAAACAATTGATATGTCTAAATTTTGAATTATAAAAATAAATGTAAGCAACTTCTTATTAATAAAAATTTATGTTGGACTTCAATTTTCTAAATTTTGAATTATAAAAATAAATGTAAACAACTTCTTATTCTTAAAAAATTATGTTGGACTTTTCTTTCATGAAAAAAATATATCAAGAATTATCTATCAAAAGCATAGGTTAACTAACACTTTTTTGTTGATGTTTAACATTGCAATGTAACATAAACATAACAATCTTTGATAAAACCTCTTAAAATACTATATTTGAAATATTTGAGTGTAACATAACATTTCCTTTATTCCTTTTTTTTCACAAAATGAAATTTAGTGTTTGTGTAACATAATGTTGTATCATATATATTGTCATAATTTATTGCATATCGGTAAAAATATTACCATATATTTATATTAAACATAGTTCAGTTTTAGAAATATAAGTCAATTAACCCTTATTTCTACAATTTTGATCATGATTTATTTTGGTAAAAATATTACCATATTGTTGATGGTGTTGAACCCGCCAACATTCAGGGGATCTCCTCGGTATGAATTCCCAACTAGACCTCACACCGTTGGTGTAGAAGTCCCATTTGGTATGATGGCCCAGTTGTCATTCTCTTAGAGATTTGCCTTGGCTCTTGTTGTTCAACACTTGAGAGTGTTATGCTTGTAACTTCAAGAAAGTGAGGTGAGTGTGTCTGGTGAGTGTGTAATGTAACTTTGTGTGTGGATTCTCTTATACTAAAAAGGGGGAGGTAAAGTGAGCCTCTTGATGAGAGGGAATAGTCCCAACCCAGGAAAAAACACACGCGAACAAAAAGAAGGGTATGTCCAGCATTCAACAGAATCATCCACAACAAATACGACAATCATGAAAACCAAGGTTCAAGGGAAAACATGTACACCGTCTAGCCGAATAGTCCACACAAGGGTGACAATCATTAACACCAAGAAGTACACAAAGATGGTATGTCTAATGTTCGACGGAGTAGTCCATACAGACGGGACCACGGTGATAAACAATACAACACATCTTCAACAATATGAGTACTAAAATAACCGAAGTAGTTCAACTATCTTAGTACATGTTAAACAAACATGGATTACAAATATTTAAAGAATAGTCTTACAAACGGATACAAAACATGCATGAAAACGTGTTGTCCTGAGACAAACTTCTGAATTAAGAAAAATATCTAAGACACATATGTACACCATACCTCACTAGTCCCAATAGTGGGACGTTGGAGCCATTCCTCGCTCCTCAAAGAACAAATTAAAAACTCTCAAGGCTATTTGGGAGAAGCCAAGGTGAAAAGTCTTTTGCTCATACAATGAGGGGGTATATATAGCCAAGGGGGTATAATTGACCCTTGTGACTCTTCGACTTCCCTCATGATTGTTTGACTTCCTATGACTTTTCGACTTTACACGACTCTTCAACTTCATATGTGGGTCTCCTAGACTTTCACTTTACATTACATTGATTATAACAAGTATGGCTCACAGTGGTGATGAGGCCGAGACAACTCATGACACAACTCGACATGACACTGCTGACATGTACTGGCTAACTATGGTGTTCATGTCGAGCTGTTGTACTACTGAGTGATGATATGCTCTTGGTGTAACATGCTTTCACCTTCGCATGGCAAGGTGTGCAAGGTCTTTGATGGTCTCCGTATTTTCTTGATGGTACATGTGAATGTGTCCCTTTCGCTCGCTTGTTCAATGTGCTTCATGTGTTCGTTCGACCACAAGCAAGTCTTCTAGCACGCACCTCTTTTCCATCCCATTCATTGTCGCACCATGTTCCATTGATGTACCTATTCCTATAATCACTCATGACGAGACAACATCAAATCCAATAATGTTCTAGTCTAACATATGCAATGTTTTCCATTTCAATGAAGGCGACTGGGAGAGGGACAAGGCACTGAGACTGTGAAGAGCATAATACAAGCTAGGATGCGATGCTTCGAAGCAATGTTGAGGAAAACTACATAGATGTCACTGGGAGACAGATTTTCGTAATTCAAGACAACAGTGACAATTGCGGGGAAAAACCAAGTTGGGAGGCAGAATTGCGCAGTTTCCAAGAGGAAGGTTAGGCGAGGTGTTGGGGAGCTGTTGGGCCAATTTGCGCAATTTTCCACGAGAGCACTAGGCAGGTCATCTAGATGGGATCTACACAATTTCTCGAGGGAAGACAGTGTGGGCAGTAGGAGACACTAGAAAAAAAATTGTGCAGTTTTCCAAAAGAGCACATGGTCAAGCTGCAAGAGCTACTGGTCAATATTGCACAATCCTAGGAGACAATCCAAACTTAGACAGTTCTGTGCAATTTTTTGAGCTAGTTGCAAAGTGGGAAGGAAGGGCAGGGCAAGACAACTCTGTGCAATTTCTGAGCTGGTTGCAGAACGGGAAGGAAGGGTTGGACATGACATCTCTGCAAAATTCCTGAGCTGGTTGGAGAGAGGGAAGGAAGGGCTGGACAGGACAACTCTGCACAATTCTAGAGTTGGTTGCAAAGCAAGGAAGAAGGGTTGGAAGGGTAGGACAACTCTACGCAATGTTTGGGCTGGTTATAGAGCAGGAAGGAAGGGAAGCACAGGACAACTCTATGCAATTTGGGAGATCAGTATGGCCCAAGGTCACAGTTCAAGTTTTTTCTCTGGTTGACCAGTGGGAGGCTTGATGGGAGGTCTTGCGGGAACCACAAACTAGATTGGCTTCTGGGACAAATTTTTTGTAGTCCTGGGAGTCAGTGAGCTGGCTCATTTAAAAAATTGTGCAAAGCAGGCAGCCTCAAGTACAGCCTCAAGCTCTGCGCAGTTCTGGGCACCAGTGCAAGGTCACTAAGATTGGATATGGTTGATGAAGAGTTGTTTAGTTGACAGATTTTCAAGAAAATTGACTAAGTGTGAAAACAAGTGTACTTGTGCATACATGACAATGTGATCACACACTTGGCATAAATCGATGACAAGACACCTCAAACCAACAAGACAACATGTGCTCAATGAGACTAACTCAAAGGTTAACAGTGACAAGTGCAACAATTGAAATATGTCTTCGAACAACCGTGACGACACTTGTGCGACAATGTTTACGACTCTATGTGTGAGTGTGACCGATGTCGACAGAGCGAAAATAATTCATACACACAAAGACAAACCTTCAAAATGACCAAAACAAACTCTCAAACATAACATAGCGATCAAGATGCCAAAAGACGACTGTTGATTGATCAAGCGAAGGTGTGAAAACTCGACAAGATCTCATGGGATGAGCCCAAATATTTACAACCATCGAGAAGAAAAACAAAAAAAATCTCCAAAATTTAGATACAAACCAAAATTTTAGAGAATATTACAGCCGCTACAACACATATCTTTATATTAATTAGAATTGAATTTTAAAAATATAAATTAATTATTTCTCTACTTTTAAATATCACAATGCAACATAAAACTTGATCTCTAATTCATTTTCAAATGTCACATTGTGACATATTAAAGTTTTGCATTTGAAATGTTAGAATGCGTCATTATCCTATTTTATTTCTTCTTAAATGGTAAAAGTGGGGTACTGTTTTATTCTTTTTTCAACATCATATAGGAATAAATTGAGTTTGTGTAATGAAATTTAATCTTTACTTATGGCCTTCTAAATTATTACGTATTTATAAAAATTCCGCCATATATTTATATGAACCATATTTGATTGGAAAACAACAATTGCCTAACCCTCTATTGTTTATTTTGAACTTCAGAATATGATATGAAACCTTTTAAAGTAGTATGTCTACAATATTAGAATGTGACATTACTCTCTTTTATTCCTTCCGTAACGTCATGGATCCAAGTAAGCCCTTTTTCAATCATTTCTTAAACATCACAATGTAACATGATATGTTTATATGGCATAATTTTCTATTGTATATGTGGTCATTACGTATTTACAAAAATATTTCCATTTAATACCTTAGCAAACTAATAGTTTTTTATTCATTTTTGAATTTCACATGTGAAATTAAACTGACCCTCTTTTATTTTTATTTTTAATCTTCATAATGTGACATAAAAAGGGTTATTTTTTAAATGTCAAAATATGATATAATTTTTTTTTACTACTCCCCGAATATTGTATTATGCAATACTTTTTTGTTATTATTTTTTTTTAACATCAAAATATTAAAGTTTATCTAAGATGAAATGTTATCTATTTGTATAATTTTCTAATGTTCAATGCTCTTTTCCCAAGATGGTATTCTCCAAAAAGATGTGAACAAAACACTCTTTCCCTATGTGTCCTCATGCCAGACATTTTTCTCAAATTGTGTACCACATGCCTTTTCATATGTCTAATGCTCTTCTCTTGTGTGCTAATGTGGTGAAGCTCCAATTTTCTTCTTCAAAAGATTTCTCTAGATCTACAACTAAACTCCATAAAATATACTCCTCATCCCAAACATTCTCAAGTTAAATTCCTAGCTTCCCAGAAGTAAATCACATGGTCCCAACATCCTAAAACGAAGTTCCCTCCTCCAATTTCCTTACACCCCTCCTCCTAAATATGTATCTTCCTTACTAAAAAAGCTAACACCTCCATTATGTGCACTCAATGTGTTAATCCTCATACCATTTGGGTTAAATAGGAACCCAATACTTCCTATTATAAGGGTGTTATGCTAACATTCTCAAGTTAAATTCCTAGCTTCCCAGAAGTAAATCACATGGTCCCAACATCCTAAAACGAAGTTCCCTCCTCCAATTTCCTTACACCCCTCCTCCTAAATATGTATCTTCCTTACTAAAAAAGCTAACACCTCCATTATGTGCACTCAATGTGTTAATCCTCATACCATTTGGGTTAAATAGGAACCCAATACTTCCTATTATAAGGGTGTTATGCTAACACTTTAGCCAATGTTAAGAATCTACTCAAATTTAAGTATTCATATGTCCATGAAAAGTATTCATATGTCCATGAAATGTTGCCAAGGGGAAAGGAGACTTAGTTATCTCCCAACAAGGTGAAAGCACTTATTAAGTAACTCGAAAAATTAACATATTTTAGAGGAAAGAACGGGTATTGAAATTTTTTTAACTTATATGTCTTTTATTACATCTTTTTTTAACTTATATGTCTTTTATTACTTCATTTGATTGACCTTGCTTTTTTTAATTGTGTCGTTATGAATGACAACAAAAAGAGTTCAAGAGATAAAAGAGGGAATTAACAACAATCTAATTAACCTGTCAAATTTATTTCAATTATTTTTATATGTTAATACATTTTTGCACAATATTTTTTAGACAGTGGGGAAACTTATCATACTCAGTTGTCAAACATGTAGTGGGGACGACCATCATTGATTATTATCCACAAATACAGATAGACTCGTCATTATTATTTAAAGAAAACCACACTACCTAGAAATACTTGTTGATGGTCCGTAAGGAGGCCGACTTTCATTCCTACCAAATGCCTTTGGATCTAGGGCCACTAACCTATTTCCTTACATCTGAAAATGAGCTCTTAGCCAAATAAAAACAATTTTAGAACATACTCCAAAACCAAAAAATTTATGCATTATTATATACAAAATTAATAGTTTCATGAGTATATAATTTATTATAAGTATAAAAATT
>APFE030445985.1:27073-123924 GCA_000404065.3 Pinus taeda
GACATAATAAATTTTAAAGTGTGAAAAATAAGTCCTCTAAAAAAAAAGTATGCTGCATCAACACATTTCAAAATCAGCATGAAAATCACTAACATTTAAAAACAAAAATTTATATTTGATACATAAAAAAATTTAAAGTGTCAAAAATATGCTCCCAAAAAAAAAGAAGTGTATTCTGCATAATCACTTTTCAAAATCGAGTCACGTTTTTACTACCCCTATGAAACGGGTAATCGTATTGGTTATTTAAAGTGCCAAAAACCATGCTCTAAAAAAAATATGTGTGTTCTGCATCGCCCCTTTTCAAAATCAGGTCAATTTTATGCTATATCTACAAAACGGGTAATAGTATCAGTTCCCATTTCAAAGTATACGTTGTTATTGGAAAAACTCACGATTCCAAAGCAATTTGGAGGTTGGGGGATCTTGAACCTGAAAGTCTTTGGATGGGTTCTTTTAACTAAATCCCTACAGTGTGGTTTATTTGGAAAATGTCTGTGGGGATACATCATTCGAACAAAATACCTAGGTGGCATTAGGGCAGAAATGTGGATGAGAGATGGCCTGATTAACAAACTAATTGGATCCACCATTTGGATAAGATTTAATAAAATTAAAATTTCGCCTCTAAAGCGCTCCTACTAGTCCTTTGGCTCGAGAAATGATATTATTATAGGTAGAGATCGTATCCTAGGCATGGATATGGATCCTTTCTTCTCAAAAGATTTAATAGCCATATTAAATTTCAAGGGTATTACTTACCTTGCACAAGTGATCAATACATGGAATGAAATTATACATGTCTGGAAGAGAGCGAAGGAAATTGGTTTGATAGATGAAGCTGTCGGGAAATGGGACAAATTCACTAAAGTGTTACACAAATCTGACATCTGCAAAAATAATGAGGGAGGTCAGATCGTGTGGGACGACCTATTTCACTGGGGATCCATATCTGTTGCTGATACATACTTGTTCATATATGGTATCGCATTCAATCTACAAAATACAATTTGGTTCAATAGATTTTGGAAAGCACGGGTCTCAGACAAGGTTATTTTATATGCATGGCTCACTTGGAGAAACAAAACATTGACTTGGTAAAACTTAATGAAAAGGGGTATGTATGGACCTGGTCAATGTGTACTATGCAAGATGGTAGCAGAAAACAATTTTCACCTACTTTTGGACGGTCTGATCATTGTGCAGGTATGTTCCAGAATCTCAATATTATTTCCTTTCACTCATATGGTACATTACTCAATTGATTCTTGTTTGATGTGGTGGAGCGGGAGAACCAAAGAAAATTGGCCATTCCCTTTGTATTTTTTGGTAAATATGGAAGGCTAGAAATTCCATCATATTTGATGGGATGACTCTTAATATTGAACGTATTGTCAACAATATCTTATTTTGGATGAAGCCTTTGATGCAGAAAAAGACAATGGATAGAGAAATTTCTTCCAGAAAATGTGCTCCGCACATCTCCTTCCTAGTTGGTTATTTTAATGGAGCGACACAAAGTGGATCATGTGGATGTGGAGTGTGGCTTCGCATCCATCCAAAACAACAGTATAATATATTTTGGCCTGCGGGAAATGGCACAAACATGCAGGCTGAATCCATCGCACTATGGGGTTTATTATGGTTTTCCAGGTTTTTGGATATTCATAGAATCCAGATCTTTGGGGACTCACGAGCTCTAATCAACCTCATGTTGTGTATCTCTTCTATCTCTCATCCTCATTTATAGGGCTATTTTTGCCATATCAAATACCTTAAGAGGTCTTTCCATCATATTTCCTTCAAGCACATCCATTAGGAATATAATTGCACAGTAGATTCCATGTCAAAATATGTTATTACGACTATGGTAGTCTACTTTCATATCACTTTGCTGGTTGAAAACATCATCATGGTTGTCGAAACTCTTTCCCTCCCAGGTTGAATTTTCTTTTGCTTTGATTGTCTTTGGACACACCTGACCACGATGTTGAATGTTTCATGCGGGATTGACATCCTATATATGTTTTTCTCTCCGTGGTTATACCCTTTTTTCTATTGTTGAACTATGGACATATGTTTTGGTTACTATTTGTCTCAGATGGTGATTTGTACGTTTTTACATCAGGGCATTGAAACAATGCACTCTAGATTGTTGTATTTGGCATTGTAGCACCTCCATATTTTGGACATGTTTCTGGAAATTTTGTGACTTGATGTACTGGTATATATAATAAAAACCAACATTTTTTTCCTTTTGAATGAAAAAAAAAAGTCGTAATATACTTGTACAAAATTCATTTAACACAAATTCGACATAGGGAATATGTTTCATTACAAACACACAAGATGGTGAAAGCGCTCATCGAACACAAATTCAACACAACAATATGTTTCATTGCAAACACATAATTTCATGTTAATGCAACATAACGATGATGATGAAAGCGTCGTGTGTTACAGCATACGAACATGACATTTCCCACCTTCAAAAGATAGTGCAAAATAACGCTAGAGACGACACCAGGATAGTTATTGGAGTAGGTTTTACCTCACATATTATTTTATCTTCATTCCTCCATTATGACAATCTGGAAAGTTTCAATATACCAACATCATCAAGGTTCTTGCTACCACCTAATGCAGCTCCAGTGGGCCTTAAGAGCGTATGTTTTTTCCTAAGAGGTCACAGGTTCAAAACCAGAGAGGGTAGAGTATGTATGCCTTCGTAGAATTAACAGTCAAATCATTACATGGAGGTGGGTCCCTTATCCCACAAACAAGGGGGCCTCATACATCAATGTGGTGTGTGAGACCATACCATCAATTGTGTGCAGTGATAAAGAATTATTTTATTAATTACATAAAATGCTTTATGTATATTTATTTCTTACTAACCTATTTTCCTAATTTTGTTTATTTATTTTTTTATTAGTTAACATTATTATTAAGTCATAATGGAACGTATTTAATTCTTTTTTGTTATTTATTAGAATGAGAAAGTAATTTTTAAAACCAAAAAATAAAATAATTTAGAAAATAATTTTTTATTCATTTTGGAGGATTGGACACATGTTTTATACTCCAAAATTTATCAAACTCTACATAATCTAAGCACAATACTATTTCATCTTAATAAGTCCATCACCTTCCCCTTGGTAACTTGCAAGTACCATATCCAAGTTCCTTGAGGTTGAGCCTTTTTGTCACATCATCCTTCTTGTTCGCCTTATTCTTTGTCTCATTCTTGTAGATTTTTCTTCATGTGGCTATTGTTGCTCTATTTTGTGATCAACTTTGTTGCATGCTCCTCTAACTAATTGTTTATATTGACCTACCTATGTATATAGAGTGACTATACCATAGATAAAAATAACATTACCCTTGCCTACTAGTGAAATGATTAATGGGGAATGCTCAAGTAGTTTACATACCAACGCTCTCCTTGATCTTAGCATTCTTCTTTGAAAGGGGGATAAAACTAGCCATTGATATCTGAAGTTATCCATGCACAATTATGCAACTAATTGTGTTCCTACAATTGATGTACCTATTCTATTATCTAACATGTCATTTAATAATTCCCGCTTAACCTCCCTTTCATCCCTCTTTCACAATTAAATATCTCATATCAGAAATCATTATGGGACATCTCGTGACAAGACAAAGATCTGCAAGCAAGCTAATTTGATTTCATGTTGGAATTGAATATCATGATACCTATAAGTGGTGGAAGATAATTATTATCATCAATAAAAAATGAAGAAAAAAATATTATCGGTGTTTGAGAATCATAGAAAGAAAGTAAAATTTCCTACCATAAATGTTATTTATTACTAAACATAATTCTTTGGTGCACCAAAATTCAAATAATTTTCTAAAAAAATATAAGAATTCCAACAAAAATAACACCACACAAACTTGGCCATTGTCATCACCGATTTAATCACACCACTGCACCAACAAAGAGTCATTGGTTTCAAATATACTAAAAAGCATGAACTTTTTATCTTTGTCCTCACTTTACATGCATTAATGCCAATAATACAACCTACACGTGTTAAAAAGTGATGTTTGTATTAATGAAAAAGATCCACTGGTTAGCTCTACGAAAGAGAATCTGAACCAAGAGAGTCTGGCTCTGCAGAACGCTATACATTGTCCATGTACATCACACATTAAATATCACACATGGTTTTAGGGAAGTTAGAACCATACCCTAAGAAATAGAAACTAATTCCTATCTTGAGGTACCATGAACCAATTCACTATTCTAGGATATTCTCCATTATCTCTAACACTCCCCCTTAATGGAGAAGGGGTTCACAAATATGCCTAACATCTCCCTAAACATTTCAAACTTAATTCTGCCAAGAGACAGTGAAAATGCCTGCAACATTATCACATGTATTACAATATACAAGATGGATTTATTTTGATTGTGCTTTCTCCCTGACAAACTGGAATTGTGTATCAATGTGTTTAACGTTCTTGTGAAACACCAGATTATTAGCAAGTTTGTTTGAACTCTGATTGTCGCATCTGATTGTTGTTGCATCTTTCTGTTCTTCCCCAACATCCTAGAGAAGTCTCCGCAACCAAACTACCTCACGTGTTGCTATGCACATGGCTTGATACTTTGCTTTCGCTGAAGACAAGGAAATTGTGTTCTGTTTCTTGCTACTCCATGTAATTACCCCAGATACAACGCTGAATACATAGCCTATTATGGATCTGCGGTCGTCTACATTTCCAGCCCAGCCTGAATCTGTAAATCCTATCAATCTAACATCAGAGGAATCAATATAAATAATACCATAGTCTATAGTACCTTCTAGATACCTAAAAGCACATTTTGTTGCATTCCAATGACTTTCAAGTGGCTTGGACATGTATTGACTTAGCACATTGACTGCATAAGCCAAATCTAGTCTAGTAGTGGTCAAGTAGATTAGGCTTCCAACCAACTGTCTGTAAAGTGTCGCATCTGCCTCTTTAGAACCATCCTCACTCTGAAGTTTAATGTTCTACTATAGTGGTACTGTTGCAGCCTTACACTGACCCATCCTAAATCTTTCCAGTAGACCTTTGACATACTTACCCTGGGACAGAAAAGTTTGTCCTGAATCTCTCCAGATCTCAAGACCCAAACAGTATCTTAATTCACCAAGGTCTTTCATTTTGAACACCTGTGACATTTTTTTCTTGATTTCTTTGATTAGAGCAATAGCATCACCTGTAATAATTAAATCATCTACATACAACAAAATCAACACTATGCGCCCCTGTTCATCTTTCATGGCATACAAATTAGGGTCATTTTTGCTTCTGTTGTAGTCAAGTTGTAGAAAAAATGAATCAATCTTTTCATACCAGTACCTGGGTGCTTGCTTTAGTCCATAGAGATCTTTCTTTAATCTACAGACTAAATGTTCTTTCCCTTTCTAGACAAACCCCTCAAGTTGCTCTAAATAAACCTCTTCTTTCAGTTCTCCATTTAAAAATGCAGACATTACATCTAGTTGGTGAATCATCCAATGTTTCTTAGTAGCTAAAGAAATCAACATTTTGATGGTATTTAGTTTAGCTATGAGGGCAAAGGTTTCTTCATAGTCAATGCATTCTTTTTGTGAATACCCCTTTGCTACCAATCTAGCTTTTAATTTATCTATGGTTCCATCTGCATTAATCTTTTGTTTATACAACCATTTATAACCTATGGTTTATTTCCCTTTACTAATTTCAACCAGCTCCCAAGTGTTGTTCCTAATTATAGATTCATATTCCTATTCCATATTTTTTTTCCATTCACTATATTGATTTACTTCTTATAACTAGAAGGTTCAATAACATTCATCATACTAGTTATAAAAGCATTTTCCCTGTATCTAGCAGGCAATTGAGTTTTCCTACCTGATCTCCTCAGTGGTGGGGTAGCTTCAAACCTTGTCTGATCATCATTTTCTTTTCCTTCCTGTTGTTGTTGTTGTAGTATCTTTTGTTATTGTTGTTGTTACTGCTTATCTTCTGCCTTTGTCTGTTGATCCTGATATAAATTAAAGCGTTGTTAACTTTATAACATTCAAAGCACCGTAAAATTTCTTTAAAGCTTATTTTAGGGCAAAGAGCATCATTTGCATTTAAAAATGTACTCTCTACATTATGGCATTTTTAACGTCCGCGATAAAAATTTTGGAAATTTGGCTACAGTGTGATTTTTTGTTTTTTCATATATATATAAAGTTTACTAAAAAAATTCTTTATATTTCACTCAGCAAATTATCAGTGAAAACTTACAATTTCAATTAAACTTTACCAAAATTTGGATAACATTTACTGAAAGATATGAAAAGAACACACGAACCTTTTGAAAATTCAGACACTCATTTAAATGCAAGAGCTATGCATTATGAATTCTTCTGTCCAAGTGGTATATAGTGATCAGTTCGCCTTAAGAGGCGTTCTTTAGTTTTCATTCTTTTCATAAAGAGGATTGAATTTCTCTACTCTGGTGATGCAAAATTTATTTTTTTTTTACGAATAATATTAAATTTCTCGATGTGAGTGTTGTCATTAATGTTTCATTCTTAACTAAAGAAAGAACGGCGCCTAAACCAAAAACAGGTCAAAACCGGTTCAATATTCTTGATCTTGAAAAGATTAGAAAAGAAAAAAAAATATATCGATATTCGAGTTTTTTTTCTTTCCATTTCGATATTCGATATATTCGGCTTTAAATGTTGTTTCACGTCATTTCAATCTTTACACATTCGACTTTAAATGCTCTTTCTCACACAGATTTCTTTAATAAATAAGTAACTTCAAATCAAACACTGGCGTATGGTTGATTGCAAGATTCCGCGCGGCAAGAAAATATTTGTTTGCGAATTAGCCCCAAATGCAGTGGATGGTCCGACGATTCCAGCACTTTCAACCTTTACAAATTCGACTTTAAATGCTCCTCCTCCACAATTTTCTTTAACAAATAAGCAACTTCAATTCAAACATTGTCATACCATTGATTGCAAGATTCCGCACGGCAAGAAAAAATTTGTTTGCGAATTAGCCCCAAACGCAGCGAATGGCCTGACGATTTCGGCACTTTCGACCTTTACAAATTCGACTTTGAATGATCTTTCTCACACAATTTTCTTTAACACTTAAGCAACTTCAATTCAAACACTAGCATACCATTGATTGCAAGATCCCGCATGACAAAGATCAAATGAATATTTTGAAAAGCATACTTGAAGGATAAAATGTTCTTCTTCAAATTCGGTTCTATGAGCAGATGTTGCTGTTGTATTTAAGGATGGAAATCGGCAAAGAACAAAAGGCAAAAACGGAGAAATTGTCAATGAATATGCTCGAATGCTAAAACTGGTAGTTTACCGTATTCCTGAAAACACTAATCGCCATAGTCATCAGAGCTCTCCCAAACCATCTCAATCATTCAATCCAAAGTTCACGTGACAACAATGTGAAAAGGGTGAAGTGGACACACGCTATAAAACAATGTGCTAAGGAGACAGGTGGCATGCTGAACTAGACAACAATCGTTCAAATGAGAGATGGTTGTAATGTAATATCACTCCATGACTTAATAAATTAAACAATGGAGTAATATTTATTGTGTTATTCAAAACAAAATTTAGAAATATACAGCTGTAATACATGCAGAGATCGTGGCATAATAAAATTTGACAATTGAATGAAATATAAATCACCACTTGTCCCTCTTTTTCTATAACTCGGCACCCAATATAAATCACCACTTGTCCCTTTTTTTCCATAACTCAACGCCCAATGCCCCACGTGAACTATGCAACTTGAATGAGGGCGGGCATTGCCTATTGTCAGTTGTCGAGCTGCTACTTCGGCTCTGCACTTTTCCAAGGGATTTTCAACACCAGGACACCATCTGTAACACCCTGCGGTTGGCGAGTCAACTGGGCATGCCCTCCACCCACCGTGCGAAGTAGCAAGTCATGAAATGAAGCGTGGAACAACCAAGGGTGAAGTATATATTACATAGGCGAGTTGGCATTCCGTGATTTATACGGACGAGTTGGGGGAGCTTGCCTTGTGAAGCCGACCGTGGGCAAAAGAAAACATGGAGCCATGTTGGTGGGCAGTCCCGTGCCATGGGCTGGCCGACCCACACAAGGCGTTGAACGTTTATGAGGATGCGTGGTTGGAAGGATAAATGGAGGGTCGGCCAAGGGCGCGACCTCCACGCGAAGGAGCGTATAAGTATATGCGATAGGCTTGGCATTTGGACATCGCACTTCGGTCTTCAATCTTCAACATAAGGTGCGAGCGAAGGAGGTGTAGCCGTAGTGTAGGCACAGGTTATGCGCCCACCCATCGGGTATGGTTACACGAAGGTCTTGGCACAAGGTTGGACGGTTGAAGGTGCGGGTAGAAGGCGCATACCCGCCGAAGTCTTGAACGAAGCTTGGGTTGTATTTTGGGTGAGGGACGTGCACGAGCGCGCCCACCCGACTTGACAAAGAGCTCATATATTGTGTATGTTGTTGGGTAGGAGGGTGAGACCACCGTGCGTGCTTGCATGGGTGGGCACCCGACTCGGTTGTAACGCCGGTCGAGTATAACTCCCGGTCACTTGTAAAAATCTTCTCTTATATAATAAAAGATTTACTTGCATATGAATGTGTTCATGCTGCTGTTCTATATTGTTGATGTTATGATCTTAATGGATTCCGCACATTAATGTTATGTTATTCATAATGAAGATGAATGTTAAGGCATAGTTCATAAAGTAAGATAACAATGGAACATGTTAATTACTTAGGTGGTGCCGCACCCAGCCAACTTAACGAAAAAAGAATTGGGGGCGTGACAGGTGGTATCAAAGCAGGTTCACAGGTAGTGAAGCCATTGCTTGATGAACGCAGAGAACAAACATGTATGCAGGGAAAAGTTATGGAGAAATCGTGGATGAACAGTCTGGGTTTCGTGGACTTGATGGTTCATGGCAAGACCATTCAAACTCTGGTGGACACAGGGACCACTCATAACTTCATGACGACACGGTTGGCAAAAGAGGTTGGACTGATGATCTTCCCATCAAATGTGGAAGTCAAGGCAGTGAACTCTAGAGCTAGAGTGGCAGGTTTGGCGCACGAAGTGCCTGTGCAGATAAAAGACTGGAAGGGTCAGTTGGACTTCACAGTGATGGAGATGAACGACTTTGATATGATATTCGGACAAGATTTCTTGAAGGGCAACAGGGCTATTGTTGTCCCCTTCTGTGATGAGGTGGTGCTAGTTGGATAGTCACAAACTTGAACTTTGCCCACTCATAGGCAAAGGAGGGAAGTCAAGGTGCAGCATGTTTATGCACTAAGTTTGGAGAAGGCTATGAAGGAGTCAGATATGGAGACATATGCGGTGATGTTCAAGGGAGTCGAAGGTGATGGAGTGGGGACGCCTATTCCAGCCGAGATTTCTGAGGTGCTGACCAAATATGCAGATTTGATGCCTGATGAGCTACAAAAGAAGCTTCCACCAAGGCGTGCAATGGACCATAGCATTGAGCTTGAGCTAGGAAAGCAACCACCGGCTAAAGCACCTTATCAGTTGTCAGGACTTGAGTTGGAGGAATTGAAACGACAATTAAAGGAGATAGCTGATGCAGGTTTCATCAGACCTTCAAGGTCCCCTTATGGAGCTCCGATATTGTTCCAGCAGAAGAATGATTCAAATGAGCTACGGATGTTCTGTGATTACTGTGTATTGAACAAGCAGACGGTAAGGAACATGTATCCTTTGCCATTGGCTGCTAATTGCTTTAACAAGATTTCGAAAGCCCGAGCGTTTTCCAAGCTAGACTTGAGGCATGGGTATTATCAAGTGCGGATAGTTGAAGGAGACGAGAAGAAGACCACAATAGTAACAAGGTATGGTAGCTTTGAGTTCCTTGTTATGCCTTTTGGGTTGTGTAATGCTCCTGCTAAATTTTGCACTTTGATGAATGATGTCCTACGACCATACTTGGATTCGTTCGTAGTAGTGTACTTGGACAATATAGTGGTGTACAGTGACAACATGGAGGATCATAAGAAGCACTTGGCAGTGGTGTTCAAGGCACTGAGGGCAAATAAGTGGTTCTTGAAGAAGTCTAAGTGTGTGTTCGCTCAGACCGAGATTCCATTCCTTGGGCATATTATTGATCAAGGGTACATATGGATGGAGCCGAGCAGAGTGAAGGCGATCGAGGACTGGGTTGAACCGAAGAATGTCCATGAGATGAGGGTGTTTTTGGGCATGTCCAACTACCAACGGAAGTTTGTAGAGGGGTACTCCAAGGTAACATCATCACTGACAGACCTATTGAAGAAAGACAAGAGGTGGAGATGGACTGATAAATGTCAGAAGGCATTTGATGACTTGAAGAAGAGGATGGTTACAACACTGATATTGAAGTTGCCTGACTTTGAGAGACCATTTGAGGTACACACTGATGCTGCGAATTTTGCCATAGGAGGGGTTCTTATGCAAGATGGGCATCCGATGGCGTATGAGAGTTGGAAGTTGCAAGATAGAGAACGAAGGTATCTGGTTCATGAGAAGGAGATGACTGCAATCATTCACTGTCTTCATGTGTGGAGGCATTACCTGATTGGGAAGCCGTTTGTTGTCAAGACTGACAAAGTTGCAGCAAGTTATTTTGCATCACAACCGAAGCTTTATGCAAAGCAAGCTCGTTGGCAGGACTTCTTGGCAGAATTCGACATGACTATCGAGTATAGACTGGGAAGACACAATGCGGTAGCAGATGCCCTTAGCAGGAAGGGACAACTTGCAGCATTGGAAGGAGAAGACCGGGCAGAAAGGAGTAGGAGTCAAATTCAGATATCAGAAGAGATGCAGAATAAGCTCAAGGAAAGTGTTGAAACCGATACTTTGGCGCAAAATATAGTGAAGCAGATAAAGGAGGGGAAGACATGAAAGTTCTTTCTACGGGACGGATTTGTGTTCTTTGGAAACCGACTCTATGTTCCAAAGTCATCTGGACTCAGGAGACACCTTTTTAAGGAGTGCCACGACTCACCGTGGGCTGGCCACCCAAGGCAACGTCATTATTTGGCATTGTCGGAGAGAGGATTCTTTTGGGAGAAGATGAGAGAGGATGTAGAGGAGTATGTACATACGTGCATTATTTGTCAACAGGACAAATTGGATAATCACATATAGGGAGGACTGTTGCAACATTTACCGATTCCTGAGAGGCCATGGATGAGTGTCTCGATGGACTTCATTTCTCAGTTGCCATAGGTTTAGGGGTATAATGGGATTACGGTCGTGGTTGATCGTTTTTCCAAGTATGTTGTCTTTGTTCCAACAAAGATGCCTTGTGGAGCCAAGCGGATTGCGGAGTTGTTTTTTAAGAACATAGTGAAGTATTGGGGGATGCCATTAAGCATCGTGTCAGATAGAGATCCGCATTTTACAGGCAGATTTTGGACCACATTGTTCAAGTTAGTCGGGACAGAGTTGTTGATGAGTTCGAGTTACCATCCACAGACAGATGGATAGACTGAAAGGATCAATGCATTGCTGGAGGATTACTTGAGACATCATGTGATGGCTGATCAGAAGAATTGGCCTGAACTCTTGGATATTGCTCAATTCAACTACAATATTCAAAAGAGTTCTGCGACGGGGTATAGTCCATTTGAGTTGGTGAATGGGCAGATGCCAATTGCACCGCAACCATAGTGACAGGAGGTTTTTTGAGGAGTCCTCATGCGAAGAAGTTCATGAAGGCTTGGGATGAGACCTTGGAGTTGGCACGGTTGCACTTGCACGAAGCTGCAAGAAGAATGAAGAAATGGGCTGATAGAGGAAGACGAGATGTGCACTTCAGTGTGGGAGATATGGTGTTTCTCAGAATTACCGGGGAGCAGTTTCAACCAGCCAAGGGGACTGCGAGCAAACTGACACAGAAGTATGAGGGACCATTCTAAGTGAAGAAGATAGTGGGGGAAGTTGCTTATGAGCTAGAGCTTCTGCACCATATGCACATGAAGCATCCGGTTTTTCACATGAGTCAGTTGAAGAGATGCAGACTTGATGTTGATCATCCAGAGAGAGCTGAACCACCGAGAGGACCAGCCGGGATTATGGACAAGCCAGGACTGGAGTTGGATAAGATTTTGAGCTACAGAACTACATGGATTGGTTGCCACATGAAACGGGAGTATCTTGTCAGATGGAAGAATGCATCGGAAGAGGAAAGCTGGGAATCAGAGGACTCACTTTGGAGATGGAAAAAGATGATTGAAAAGTATGAACGAAAGATACTGAGGAGAACGGGATTGTCGAGGGCAACAATGATTTCGAGTGGGGGAGGATGTAACGCCCTGCGGTTGGCGAGTCAACCGGGCGCGCCCTCCACCCACAGTGCGAAGTAGCAAGTCATGAAGCGAAGCGTGGAATGACCAAGGGCGAAGTGTATATTACATAGGCAAGTTGGCGTTCCATGATTTATACGGGTGAGTTGGGGGAGCTCGCTTTGTGAAGTCAACCGTGGGCAAAAGCAAACATGGAGCAATGTTGGTGGGTGGTCCCGCGCCATGGGTGGGCCGACCCACACAAGGCGTTGAACGTTTGTGAGGACGCGTGGTTGGAAGGATAAACGGAGGGTCGGCCAAGGGCGCGACCTCCACGTGAAGGAGCGTATAAGCATATGCGATAGACTTGGCATTTGGACATCGCACTTCAGTCTTCAATATTCAACATAAGGTGCGAGCGAAGGAGGTGTAGCCACAGCATAGGCGTAGGTTATGCGCCTGCCCACCGGGCACGGTTACACGAAGGTCTTGGCATGAGATTGGATGGTTGAAGGCGAGGGTAGAAGGCACCCGCCCGCCGAAGTCTTGAATGAAGCTTGGGTTGTATTTCGGGTGAGGGCTGTGCACAGGCGCGCCCGCCCGACTTGACAAAGAGCTCGTGTATTGTGTATGTCATTGGGTAGGAGGGTGAGACCACCATGCGTGCTTGCACGGGTGGGCACCCGACTCGGTTGTAATGCTGGTCGAGTATAACTCTCGGTCACTTGTAAAAATCTTCTTTTATATAATAAAAGATTTACTTGCATATGGATGTGTTCATGCTGCTGTTCTATATTGTTGATGTTATGATGTTAGTGGATTCCGCACATTAATGTTATGTTATTCATAATGAAGATGAATGTTAAGGCATAGTTCGTAAAGTAAGATAACAATGGAACATGTTAATTACTTAGGCAGTGCCGCACTTGGCCAATTTAACGAAAAAAGAATTAGGGGCATGACACATCCCTCAGGTGAGCGGTGGAACATTTTATGTCTATTGTGTTATTATTGCTCTGATTTGCTTCCCATTTTTTGTGTTTGGGATTCTAATCCACCTTGCATTTGGTTGTTGACAGGTTACAATCCTTCGACCTTCCTCCTTCGCACACTGGCTCAAACCATTAGGGTTTTGCTTTAGGGTAAGATCTCCGGCATATTTGTTTTCATTGTTTTGGCCTTACCAACCTCTTATGTTGTCAACTCTTGCTAATTCCATAGGAATTCTGGTTGCTTTGGCATGTCTTGATACTCACCTTGCTGCTCATTTGGTTTCAATCTCCGTTGGTGCTCCCAGGTGATGTCACATGTGCATTTCGGATTCTGGGTAGGCTATGTATTTGTTCAAACTCATATAAGAGTTATTATTTATGTTGTAATTACTGCCAAAGTCATTGTGGCAACTCAAAGAATTGGAGTTTCTCAACAACCCCGGCAGAGACTACTGCTACGACAGTGGCTCCCCTGTTTTATGAGCAATCTATCTTTTGAGTAATGATATTCGACCTTTATTTTTTTATAATATTTTGTGTACCGTCTTTCTTTTGAATATAAATAATATTCAAACCCCATTTTCAACCTATAGTGTTTTGAAATCTAAAGCACAATTCATACATTAACAAATTCGATTCTATTTTGTTCCCATTTTTCATAATTGAAACTTGACTCTCAAATTCAAACCTATAGTGTGAAGGGCTGAAATTGGAAATATAATATATTTGTGTAACATTTTAAAATAATGAAATTAGATCGTTAATTAATAATACATATTAATTTAATTGTTAATGATGAGTTGATTGGTCAGTGAGTGAGTAAAGGTTTTAGTCCGCGTCAAATTTTCCAAGAAATTTAATTCTTTGACGTTCCTTTATTAGTTATCAACCGATCCAGATACATTAAAAGAAATTATACATTAAAATAAAAATATATTAATTTAACAAAATATGTTTTTATTAATAAGTTGGTTGAGGTATCGTAGATAAAAGTATTTGGTTAATGAGAAGTTATAGGTTTAATTTTTTAGATTTTTCAGAAATATTTAGTTAATGGGAAATTATAAGTTCAATTCTTTTAGATTTTCAAAAATATTTAGTTAATAAAAAATTATAAGTTCAATCCTTTTGGATTTTTCAAAATCATTTTTTTAAAAGTTCAGAAGTTAATTCTCCTAATTTTTTTAAGTCGAAAAATGGAAATTCTCCTCAATATCACAAAGTAAAAAAAAGTAAAACTTGTAAAATGTAATCTTTTGGACTAAATCTTCTCAAATAAAATATATATTTATTGCGATCTCTCACAATAAAACCTTTGATTACTGCTTACAAATTCAATTCTCCTCACCGTCTCAACCTAAGATCTTCGACTGCATTGCAGATCATTCAGGTCATAAAGCAGACGAGTCGATTCCAGTTAAAATCGGTGGAGCTGTTTATGCGCGTTCACACCATGAAAGTGTCAGATTCTCAGCAACCGTGGCCGAGGTGCGAGTATTATAAAGAAAGCAGTGGCATTTCATCACATTACAGTTCAGCGACCATGGCTTTGATGGCTCTTACTCGATTCTCGAGGGCTGTTTTTATTATCTTTTGTTTCTGCTTAATTCAATTCCAGGGCAGCAGAACTGTGGTCAATAATGGACTATTTGCAGCGGCTCAGCAATCGTATTCGGATGATTTCAGCGAAGACTGTGACAATTATCACGCAGTCTGCTCAGGCTACCTCTGCAACGGCGATGCCAAAGAATGCGACACATTCGCCCTGTATCGAGCTCAGCCCCTTTATATGTCCCTCCACAACATCAGCGCGCTCTTCAACACAGCGCCCGACATCATCGCATCTGCCAGTAATCTGTCCGCTGTAAAGTATTACTCGAAGCCTCTGCCCTTGAATAAAGCTGTCCTCATTCCAATTCACTGCAAGTGTTCCGGCAATTTCTCGCAGGCTAACCTCACATACACTGTTCAGCACAACGATATGTACATCAATATCGCGAACCAGACATTAGAGGGCCTCACGACCTGCCAGGCCATTCGAGAGCAGAATCCAAGGTACGGCAATAGCGATTTAACGTCTGGAATTAAACTCGTTGCGCCCCTTCGCTGCGCGTGCCCGACTGCTAAACAGGTCGCCAAAGGCGTCAAGCTTTTGCTCTCCTACATCGCAGATCCGGACGACAATGACGATCTAATCACGGAAAAGTTCAATATAGTTCATGCAGATTTCATCTCTGCAAATAATTTGGAGCCCATAAATCCCGTTATTTATCCCTACACAACTCTGCTAATTCCCCTCGACCACAGCCCTGTGATTCCCCCTCCTCACCCCTTCTCTCCGCCCCCTCCTCACACCTTCTCTCCGCCCCCTCCTCCTGCTATAGCGAAGGCGCCTCCCTTCGTTTATAATCCCGCACCTTCCTCCCACAAGAGCTCCAGCCATATTTATGTACCAATTATTGCATCCGTAGGAGGAGAGCTACTTCTTGGACTAGGGCTTCTGGGAGTCATTTGCTTTTCAAGAAAAATGCGAAGCAAACCAGAGACAATAAAGCCAGAGGCAGGGGATGCGGAAGGTTTCGAGATCCAATCGAGCCTTTTTTCGAACATGTCGGAATTGCTGGGATCGGACAGATTGATACGCTTTTCCTTCAAAGAACTCCAGGAGGCCACAGACAATTTCAGCGGGGCGCACAGAATCAAGAATTCCGTCTTCCACGCGGTTCTGCGTGAAAACAGAGTGGCGATCAAACAGATGAGAGGGCAGGTATCAAAGGAGATCAACGCCCTTCACAGATTCCACCACACGAGTCTCGTCACTCTTCTCGGCATCTGCGTTGAAGAATCGCCGGACCAGGACTTGTACCTCGTCTTCGAGTACGCCGAAAATGGGTCCCTTAGCGACTATATCCACAGCGCACGGTCACATGCAGGGGGTTTGAACCTGTCTTGGAACCAGAGGTTGCAGATCGCTCTGGACATCGCAGAGGGGTTGGAGTATCTGCATCACAGCACGACTCCCACCTGCGTTCACAAGGACCTTAATAGCGGCAATATTCTTCTGGACAAGAATTTTCGAGCAAAGATCGCCAATTTCGGATTGGCCAAATCTGGGGATATCGGAGAATCGCAGGTTCATGCGGTGACAAGCCACATTGTGGGGACTCATGGATATATGGCTCCAGAATTTATCAGAGACGGGCTGGTGACACCGAAGCTGGATGTGTTTGCATTTGGGGTGATAGTGCTCGAAATTCTATCGGGCAAACAGGCGGTACATGTGGGTTCCAACTTTGGGGATTTCAGAAGTGGAGAAAGGGTGCTGCTTTCTGAAGAGATAAGGAATCTCATGGAAAGTGAAAAACCCAAGGAATATCTGATGGATTGGATGGACCCTGCAATTAAAGGACATGGAGCCGGCTCGTACACGGTGGAGACAGGTTTCAGAGTGGCCTTGTTGGCAAAGTTATGCGTGGAGAGGGATTTGACGTTGCGTCCGAGCATGAGAGAAGTGAGGGTGGAATTGTCCAGAATGACAGGAAGTGTAGGCGAAGCAGGAGGTAATTAGTCTTCCAATTCTTCTCAAGAATCCATGAATCGAAATAATCATTCATCTGTTTCATACGGTTCAGATTTCCAAGCCAGATAGGGACAAAACAGACAGATTATTCTGAACTTAATCTTGATGATGAGTAAGTGTTTAGTTTTAGTTTTTATTAGAAATTCAGAATTCAGAGGTTCAAAATTGTAAGTTAGATAAAGACAAACAAACAGAACTTAGTTCTGATGATACAACACAGTAAATGATTCGTATCTACTAGAAAAATATCTATATAATTTATCTGGAAAAAGTTTTTTATAATCATCATGATTCACTAGAAAAATATCTATATAATTTATCTGGAAAAAGTTTTTTATAATCATCATGATTCACAGAATTTGGATTGGTTGAAAGTATATGAAATATATCGTAGTTCTGATGATAAAACACAGTAAGTGATTCGCATCTATCAGAAAAATATCTATATAATTTATCTGAAAAAAGGTTTTTATAATTATCATGAATGACAGAGCTCGCACTGGTTACATATCGATGAAATATATCATTTTTAGTTTATTAAGAAAAAAAGGTCATATTTATATTTATGAAATTGTAAACTCTTGTGAATGTGATCCATGTCAAAAATTTATAAAGCAAGGGCTTCACTTTTATAAAGCGTTGCTTTCAGTTTTATTTTACGCGTAGCTAGTTATACTTTTATTTTCTGGAAATATGAAATTAAAGCAATCCATTACGTTCTGCATGGGATTTCGCGTCCGTGATATAAAAGCTTTCGGACATCAAGTTTTAGATGGCGCGTAATAGTTAATAATCTTTTCATTGTCTTGCCTGGTTAACATTTTAATAGATGAGAATCAAAGGAAGAGTACGAGGGAAAGTGATTTTTATGAATTTTTAATTTTTTTTTTTAATTTTAATTTGATAGAGATTTTTAAAAATTTGAATTTAAATTGTTTAATTTATTTTTTTCAGAAAGAAAAGCTGAATTGTATTATATTGAGTCTGTATAATAGAGCATTCATACAAAAATATAAGGACATATGAGATATAACCCATAGGATGAGTCTACAGAGCACATAGCTAGGAGAAAAAACATCACCAGTACCAGTTGGATCAAAAAACGAGATGAAAAAACATAACAGATCTAACAGATGAAAGAGATAGGACAAGAAGAAGGCACATAAGAAACCATATAGAGAAATCAAAATCCCGGAACACAAAAGTCCTGGATGGAATAGGACTCCCTGCCATCAAAAATCTTCGAAGCCCATGCACCAGATTCCAAAAGAAACGCTTCCTTAGAAAGGCAATCCGCCCTCTGATTCCAAGCTCTGTAGATGTGCTGGATTGTAGACCCTTGCATCCGGCTCCAAAAAAACATAATTCGATCCATCCACATAGTGAGGTGAGGGCAGCTCACAAAAGCTTTACCATTGATGTGGTCAACCATTGTTTTGATAATTCAAGTGCTCCAAGGGTTTTCAGAGCGTTTAATTCATTTATACATTCAAAAATGTATTTTAAATAACAAAAAATATTAAAATTGTATTGCCAAATTTTGGTAAATTCAGAAGAAAAAAACTATTTCATCTATAAATTAAGTCTTTTTCTCTTTACTCATTTAACTAAAATAATTAATAATTGAAAACTGCTTAAAAATTTCAATATTAAGTTTGAAAATTACTTTAACTTAATATTTATTTTTATAATTTTAAAAAATAATGTAAAATTACCCTGAGAAAAATTATTAACTCTTTAATGGACAAATCACCCAATGAGAAGCAAGTTGCCCATCAAATTTTATCATATTAAAAATGATATCACAAGTCAAGAAAAAAGTCCTTCCAAGATTCCCTGGTCTTCTTATATTCTCGTAAATGTCTTTGCTGTCCATTTCCTTTTGAATTTTATAACCCCTTTTCATACAACTCTGTGAATCTTCTTCACGAGTTTTGATGCCGTATCTTACTTTTTGTTTTTCTCATGTGACTTTTGAATGAGGATTCATGTCCATCCAGAAGAGCCTTCAAGCGTCCCAGCTGTATACATATCATAACCAGAAATTGAAAATAGGACGTCCACTATCCTACATTGACATCGACGAAGTTAACGAAATTCTTTACCTTACGTCCACGAGCCGACATTGACCTTGACAAATGATCCAGAAGTCTTTGGGTTTGTCTAGTCCACTTGTCGTATCAACAGGGCAAAATGCTTGGGCTCAAAATTATCTAAAAGCTGCTTAAATTTCAGAGATGCCATCAATGCAGCAGCCTCCTATTAATACAGCATCACAGATTTCAGTTGCTGGTCAACCTGAATCCTCTGTACCCACTTTCAATTTTGATAATTTTTAGGTCGTTGCAGTTCTCTTCCATGATGGGTAATAGACATCAGACACTGTTACTCTGTTTTTTTCTTTTTCTCGTTGTTGTTAGAATAGAGGACCAGTGATTGATATAGTACTGGTCCCACCAAATTACTAGAAATTGAAATTTTTGCAATTAATATTTAAATAAAGATAAATAACATTAAGTATTAATAAGTATTAATTTCTGTCCAAAATTTCCCAATACATTCACTGGGCCCACAACTGTCCATAAATAGTATTTTAATACTTAAGAGTGCAAACCATATTGACCCAACTAGAAAACAGATAAAACCATAAATGCTTTCAAAATGGTGTATTCCTAAAGTACAAAGTAGCAGTGACTTCAACCCCCACTTATCAGAACTGAAGCTTTGCATCCCAAATAAATATCCATACCTGCACATAATCAAAGTGAATGTATGTTAGCGATCACTGCTATGTTGTTCAACAACTAAGCCCACTATGTAAGGACCTGCGGTTCTTGGCATAACCGCCCAGGGTAAGTGTGACTTGACTTGGTGAACGAGCGAGTTGGAAAACTTGGACGAAGTGCGAGCTTGACCGAAGGTGCGAAGTTACAATGTAATAATGCGCATGAGGGAAGGTTGAGTGATGGTTTATATAGCATGCTTGGCTAGCCCAAGCGCTGACCTACATACGATGGCAATTGAATGAAGGCCAACCATAATCGGAGGACAAATTGCAATGGTGTGTAGGGCGTTGGCAAGTCGGCTTGGGCAGCGCGACTTTCCCAACGCACCATATAAATATAACGAAGGTTGGAGGCATTTGGAACAACGAACTCGATGATCATTCGGTGATGTGAAGAGGGAGAAGTGCGAGGTGCAGGTTGCAAAAGAGGCGCAACAAGTTAATGCGCTTGCTCTTGGGCAAAGGCACAGGGTAGCACAGTTTCGTATCGTGAGTGAAGGCGCCGGGCGTTCGGGTGGAGACTCGGGTGGGTCGCCCGCCCACCATGCAGAAGCAAACGCGGAGGTGTCTTCGGGTGACTTAGGTAGGTCGCCTGCCCGTCAAAACGAAGTTGTCACACGAAGGTGTGGAAAATTGTAAAATTGGTTAAGTATGAAACTTGGTGTTTCCCAAGTATACTTGTAAAGCTTTGTAAACATTGTAAAGTTGAATGATATATTATATTCGGGCAAACTCATTGTTCAGGGAGTTGCCCCTCCCTTTATACTGTGCAATTGTGTTCTCTTGTATAATTGCTGATGATAAATGAATGTGTATGAGTGTTCATTGGTATAGAGGAAACATAATAATTACTTAATTGAGAAACACAAACTAAGTAGGACATATGGTTAGGCGTAGTCCATGAACATAAGTAATGGTGAAAAGGAAGTGTTCAATGGTGCCGCACCTCACCAAGTACGGTTGAAAGACTATTGTAAGCCTGGGGGCGTGACACCCTATGTTCAATAAATGACACCCAACCCAATAACATTTAAACCCACTTTGTTCAATAAATGATATCCAACCCAATAACTGCAATAAATGACACCCAACTCATTATATTTCTCATTAAAACAAATCAAAGCACATGGATCAACAAATAAGAAATTTTTATAAGGAGAGCTTCGGCGTAAATCACATTTCAAACTAATAATTAATTTATAATAACCATTAATATTAATTTATTAATATTTAATTAAATAAATTGCATAAGATTCTATTCACAATACCTGATATTTACTTATTTCAGAAATGGAATATTGTATTATTCATTTTAATATTTAATAATTAATTTAATCTAATAATATTAAATCTATTAAGATAAGTTGGACTGGGTCCTAGGGTCAAAAATAGCCGTTATATAGCCGTTGGAGTCTCTGCTCAGTGTATTTACCCTGCTAGACATGATCTGTTTCTTCAACTCGTCCTGACGATGAACCACACTAGTTGGTTCGAAACGCGTCGACAAAAGTCTTTCTTATGTGATTTACGCTGAAGTTCTCCTTATAACTATGACAAATCACAGAAGTCTCAGTTCTACAAATAAGAAATTCCCAACCATTAGATCACATCAAATTAAATCCAGACCACATATTCAAAAATGAAGCCATTGCAATCCATGTCCATCCATGTCCACCAATTAAATTAAAGTGTCAAAAACTATAAAAGAAGTTCAACCACTGTTGAAGTTGTATGTTATGCTTTCAAACTATTGAGCAACCTTGAAGACAAAACATCACAAAACAGTTGCCAGTGTATCCAAGCTAGTTATATCAATTACAACACATTTTTCTTATAGTTCTGTTTTCATTTATCAAAGTTCATGCAGTTTAAGCTCTTACAGATTCAGTTTCACTTACAATTTTAGTTTCATGAAAATCAACACACAACCTACAGTTCTATTTCACAATTCACAAATTCACCTATTTCTATGTTCAGACTTACAGATGTATTCTCAATTCATGCTTGAATCATATGCATCAGTGACATATTGTATCTCTTACATGATGAAACTCAATAAAACAATGACAAATACATTTAAGAATGTATGAGAAGAGCAACAAAACAAATTCCAATTTTGTGCAAACCATAGGTAGTCTTCAAAAATTCTTCCAATACTTGTAGAAAATGTCTACACAAGGTTTCTCTTTATAGACGATCAACAGAGCCAGTTCTTGAAAAATCCACCACAAGGATGGAATTTGAATTTGACTAGCATTTTTGCCTGTTATGGGGCATTTTGTATGTATTTGACGACTACAAGGTTTTTTATACAAATTTTTCAAGATGTGCTTGAAACTGGGAAATTTTTTTGACAGGCAACAATTATCTGAAAAAAGTTAATAATTCTGTCTTCTTTCACTTTATTTTCTAACTACTTGGTCCATTACCCATGAAGCTCGCCATTGTCCAACTCAGTTTGACTTAGCAGTGTTTCTTTGCAGTATATACTCACTAGCTTTAAATTCTAGATAATAAGTGTGCAACTTAGTTAAATGTGTAGATAGTGCTCTTTTAATGGAGTTATGACATATTTCTCATCACTGAACCGCTTGCCACTAGAGTACAATAGGTTCCTTTAAAAATTATGGCATACTTCTCATAACTGAACAACGTACTAGCCAAGTACAATAGGTTGCAACCTCTAGGTTCTTGCTCGGCACACAACAAGAAGAAAGAAGAAAAAAACACAGCAATACTTGAACCAATAGAGTGCAACAACGACACCCTGAAAATAAATGCAGAATGACATTTTAAATACTAGAACATGAAAATTACAATGAGATATACATATTTGATGGGTTTTTAGAAAATTTGCATTTAACAGAGAATGAATACATCAATGAAATTAGTAATTTAAATCAATTTACACTTTTACAAAAGAGAAGGCCAATATAATAGCCGACTATTGTCATATGCTAATAATTTGGAATGCAAATCCAAATTCTCAATTCATGCTTGATTCATATGCATCAATGACATATCGTATCTCTTACATGATGAAACTCAATAAAACAATGACGAATACATTTAAGAATGTATGAGAAGGGCAACAAAACAAATTCCAATTTTGTGCAAACCACAGGGAGTCTTCGAAAATCCTTCCAATACTTGTAGAAAATGTCTACACAAATATAGACATCATGCAAAAAATATGTAGGAACATGATGATCAACTCAATTGAAATTTGTTTAACCATAATTTCACAAGGCAATTTCTTTCTGAGAATCATTTTTAACAAAAGCTTAATGAAATTTTATAATAAGAAACAAAAACTATGGCCCAATTGGAAGATAAGCATAGATTTATTGTCCTTGTGTTGGCTGTAATATAGATCAGAAGCTTCAGATGAGTTGCTTAATTAGTGGTCAAGTATTGCATACAACTTTCAGTGTTGAAACCGAAAACCTTGTATGAGGCCAGCAATAAACATCATCAAGACTAATGGTAGCATAAACAAGACCTGCAAAATAAATTGAAGAAAAAGTTGAAAGGAGAAAAGGAAAAGGGGGTTTAGATCATTCTTGAAATATGATCTAAAAGTAAACAAAACAATGTAAAAGGAAGAAAATAACATAAACAAATGAACAAGAAGCAGTGGAAGGGCCTTATTGGAAGGTTGTTGTATACAAGGGGAAATCTATTAGAATGAAGGACCTCAAAGAAGGCACAACCAACCTCAAACTATTGCAAATATCGCAAACTGCACCTCATTCTGATTTGATATATGAGGTCAATAATTACTCAAAACTTTTGATAATATGCTTTCCTGATATAAGAAAAAGGCATGGCCTCTCTTATATATGTAGACAAGATGCAAATAAGAGTTGTAGTTGAAATGAATGTTTACATGATTAGAAACTTCAACCGTAAGTGACATGAGGAAAAAAATTGTTATGGTGGCAAAGTTGTGATCAAGAGTGCTTCAGGGGTCCTCAAGTTGGAGCCTTGGTCAAATTAAATACCATGCTTGGTTTGGCCAATGATAACTCCTTGATAGCCAGAGATCCATTTATGGAGAAGTGCATCCTTACAGAAAACAACAAAACAACAAAACAATATTTTAAGTAGTCAAACCGAACAAGAGCTCTGTTGGGAAATGCATAACAAAACCAATCAATACAGTTATGGTATTTTAAGTGTAAAGACAAGTTATCAAAACAAAACTCACTGGTAATTTTGAAGACATACAACAAAATGATTCTGTATATTTGATTTTTCATGGATTCTAACATACATGTTGATGATTTCTTGTAATAAAGTAGAAGTATTTTTGCCTTGTATGAAAGCATAATTTACAAACATTCTAATGTCTAAATGCATGCAATAATTTTACAGGTTGTTGCATCTATGGCAAAAGGTAGTTACGTTGCTCGTACAAGAAGTGGCAGGAGAGTGACAAGGGGTGCGCAGCTGCGATGCACATCGTCTGATGAGGACAAGACAACTGATGTCAATGTCAACAATGCCCCAAGGAACATTGTTGAGGATGACCATGTGACGACAGCTGATTTTAACACACCATCAACCATAGAACCACCGTCAACAACAGTCCAAGGGGCAAGTTCAACTAAAAAGATTAGTGCTATAAGAGGATGGACAAAAGAACAAATGTTAATTGCAATTGACGACATAAAGTTTAATGGATACTTAGTTCGGGCATCTGCAAAAAAACATGGTATTCCTCCCTCATCAAGACATTATTGGATAAATGGACTGACTCATACAAAACTTAGAGGGCCTCTTACAGTTATGATTGAGGAGGAGGAGGCCGAGGTGATTGAGTGGTGTAAAGAGATGGCCCAATTGGGACGTGGGCTAGAGTTGATACAACTCAAATCCACAGTTGCTCAAATCTGTCAAGGGAGGCCAAACCCATTCAAAGATGGGTTTCTTGGTAAATCATGGTGGTTTGGGTTTAAAAAAAGGCATCCAGGACTTGTATTGCACTGCTGAGGGCCTTGACATAGACAGAGCATTAAATTTGCGCCTTGTAGTTGTGCAAAAGTTCTATGACACACTTTCTAGTGCTTACGATAAACATTCTTACGGAGAAAACCATATATGGAACTGTGATGAAATAGGTTTACAGGCAGGGAGGAATTGTGGCATGCGGGTAATTGCCAAGAGAGGGAGCCGAAATGTGTGAAAGATTTTTCCTAAGAGTAGGGAGTGGATAACTATTTTTCCTAGGATTTTATCTATTCAAAGGTAAAAATCAACTGAAAAACTATATACAAAACTGTGAACCAGGTGCATGCATGACTGTATATCCCCATGCATGGATGACTAAAGAATTGTTTTTAAGTTGGCTTTTTCACTTTGTTGCATCGGTACCAGGTGGCATCTTGCCTAATAATAAACATCTATTGATATTAGATGGCCATGGGAGCCACATGGCTGTACAAACAATTGAGGAAGCAAACAATTTAGGCATTGACCTGTTGACATTGCCCGCTCATACCACTCACAGACTACAACCCCTTGATGTTAGTGTGTTTGGCCCTTTCAAGAACTATTTCAGGTCGGAGCATGCTACATGGATGGCAAAGAATCCAGGGGTTGAGGTGAAAAGGTTCGAACTAGCAGAGCTTGCAAGTAAAGCTTTTAAAAGGGCTTTGACACCATCAAATATCAAGGTTGGCTTTAGGAGGACAAGAATCTGGCCACTGAACTATGATGCTCTTATGCATGATACTGGTTGTAGCCAAGCGTTTCATGTGGATGGCCAAGAAGAAGGGAATGCCCAAATAGGTGTTGAAGTGCAAGAAGTAGATGACCAAGATGATGTTGTTGTAGCTGGTAATATGATTTCCCTCTCTCAAGGACACTTATATGATGAAGATGATGAAACTGTATGTGAAACACAATATAACCATGAACAAATTCGCAGTAACATGGAGATCATTCCACTAACTCAAGAACATGAAACTCCTATTGCTGATATTGTTAATGACATTGTTGAACATGCAGTTGACAATGACCAATTGATATTACCAAGCCAAGTAACCCCACCTTTATGGCTAGCAGAAGCAATGATTAATATGAATGCACATAGTGTCTCAGCAACCAATGAAAAAAGCATGAACATGCCCTCACAACCAGCAGAATTGAACAGTGAAATTGTTCATTTTTTTGTGGACAATATATCAATGGAAGAAGATGAAGTACATAATGAGGAATCAAATGAAGATAATGGTATATTTCAAATAGTTCCATCAGATACTGAAAGGGAAGTACCAAGCAATGACATGCAAGTGGGAGGGGTGGAGAAGACACTTGGCCGGTTCCTAAAGCTACCAGTAGAGAAAGCATCAATGAAAAAAAAGCAAGGTGCACCAGGTAGTCTTCGTATGGGCCGAAGCTCACAGTTACTCACCTTAGAGGACTATATAAACCTGTTAGTTGAGTCTGAAAAAAAGAAATTTGAAATGCAAGAATTAAAACATAAAAAGAAGGATCTAGTCAAGGAGAAGAAGGCAGCAAGGATTGTTGCAGTGCAACGTCGGGTAGATGAAAGGATTGAAAGAGATAAAGCAAGGCAAGTTAAGGACCAACAAAAACAAATGGCAAGACAGGAAAAGGAAAAAAGAAAGGCACAATAAATGCTTGAAAAGGAACAAGGGATGATCAATATGGTTGACAATGATACAAGAGTAGCTGATGAAACCAGGGTTATTTCAAACTCATTGGACTCCATTGTAGATAATACACCATTATTCCAAGATCTCATAAGCATTCAAGTGCCTCACTATCAAACTGAGGGTTTACCCACTTGCCTTATTCCTACCAGAGTTGGTGTCAATTTTATGTATGCTCATTACACACCTCCACTTAATGCAGGGGTCAGTGGTGCAAATGTGAGGTATGGGTACTCAATACCTCCATGGTTGGAAGCTGCAAATTGGACTTAATCATATGGTAGAAATCAACCATTTCCTAATCAACCCTTGATAGGTAGGCCAACCTACCTAGCTCAAGAAGGTAACTCAGGGAGTTTTGGCACTCAAGATTCTCAGGGCCATAAAGAATAGGGGTGTCATATGTTTTTGGTTGTAACCACATTATGATGTGGATTTTGGATGGATTGTATCTTTTTCTTGTCACAGAAACATTTTGGCTTACAGCCTAGGTTGTTTTATTTCATAATATGTGCGACATTGTAGCCAAAATCCATTTTAGAAGGAACATCTATAGTCTATTATAATGTAGAAATCTTACAAGATTCTCAAGGTCATAAACAATAGGGGTGTCATATGTTTTTGGTTGTAACCACATTATGATGTGGATTTTGGATGGATTGTGTATTTTTCTTGTCACATAAACATTTTGGCTTATAACCTAGGTTGCTTTATTGCTTTGAAATGCTAACAACATTATGGTTCTATGCATTCACTACATTGAAAAGCCAACAATAGCTTGGTTGGTTGTAAAGTAGTTTTGTTTGCAAGCTAAGCACAAATGTTTATAAAAAAATTGATTAATAACATTGAAATACTATTTATTACAATGGAAGAAATGCTTTAACCTAGGTTGTTTTATTGCTTTGAAACGCTAACAACATTATGGTTCTATGCATTCACTATATTGAAAAGCCAACAACAGCTTGGTTAGATGTAAAGCAGTGTTGTTTGTGAGCTAAGCACAAATGTTTATAAAAAATTGATTAATAACATTGAAAGATTATTTATTACAGTGGAAGAAATGCTTTAACCTTGATTGTTTTATTGCTTTGAAACGGTAACAACATTATGGTTCTATGCATTCACTACATTGAAAAGCCAACAACAGCTTGGTTGGTTGTAAAGCAATTTTGTTTGTGAGCTAAGCACAAATGTTTATAAAAAAATGATTAATAACATTGAAAGATTATTTATTACAGTGCAAGAAATGCTTTAACCTAGGTTGTTTTATTGCTTTGAAATGCTAACGAATTATGGTTCTATGCATTCACTACATTGAAAAGCCAACAATAGCTTGGTTGGTTGTAAAGAAGTTTTGTTTGCGAACTGAGCACAAATGTTTATAAAAAATTGATTAATAACATTGAAAGACTATTTATTATAGTGGAAGAAATGCTTTAACCTAGGTTGTTTTATTGCTTTGAAACGCTAACAAATTATGGTTCTATGCATTCACTACATTGAAAAGCCAACAACAACTTGGTTGGTTGTAAAGCAGCTCTGTTTGCGAGCTAAGCACAAATGTTTATAAAAAAAATGATTAATAACATTGAAAGACTATCATTACAGTGGAAGAAATGCTTTAACCTAGGTTGTTTTATTTCTTTGAAACACTAACAACATTATGGTTCTATGCATTCACTACATTGAAAAGCCAACAACAGCTTACTTGGTTGTAAAGCAGTGTTTTTTGCGAGCTAAGCACAAATGTTTATAAAAAATTGATTAATAACATTGAAAGACTATTTATTACAGTGGAAGAAATACAGTTTGTCTTGGTTAAAAATCTAAACAAGGATCAAGTCCTGGCCTGCCTATCTATTGCAGTGGTGAGAGAAAAAGGGAAAATAGTAGGGATTGAATGAGAGGAAAGTTTTGCAGATAAGGAAGAGGAGGTTTCTTTGCATAATACATCAAAAGCCATAGGATAACTAATAGAGCTATGACTAAAATAAATGCAAGCATCGATTGAAAATGAATTTGAAAAGGAAGAGGAAGGACACGGCATAATAAATTCACCATCTAGAGCTAAGAGAATGAGAGGGAGGATATATGGATGTGATCCTTCATACACCTGGATAGTGCCATGGTCCATTGCAACAACATCAAGGGAAACTGAAAAGGAAGCTAGGGGTGACGATGCTTGAAATGCTTCAGATCTAGCAGTTCTTTTAGATGATGAGGAAGTAATCATCAATGAGAAGAAACCATCCAGTTGGGTTCCATGTCTCATATCCTGCTAGGTACGTTACTGTAATTTGACCACTGCCCCGATAAAAGACAGATTAAAGAGGACAAATACCTACTGAACTTCTTGGGATCTATTAATTTTTTCAAATGATGAGAAAAGCTGAAGCAATCATCCACATCCACACAATCTCAAAATCACTAATCGACAAGCTTACTAAATTCATTCACATCCACAAGCCTCTCTTCAAGACGATGGTGTGGAAGGAAAAGTAAATGTTAGCAACCCTCAGCTGAAAGTGAAACAATAAATGTTAGCAACCTTCAAACTTCTGCATGTTGTCTGGGCTAGGATAAACTTTATTCAAATATTCATTATGAAACAAATGAGCTTTGATCTTAGCATATGAGCCATTATATACTTTGTTCCACTCTTTACAAAATCTTTTATAGATCACCCCAAGGGAAAAGCCTTCCTCTGACAACAGTATTTTGCATTGTGGAGATCTTGGATTAAAAAGCATGTGTTTCCCAGTTTCTCTAGTGGTTAGGTCAGAAATACAAAATGAAGCCACAGTAGGAACAAAAAATTCAAATCTCCACTCAAAATAAGAAGGCAGCCAATTTCCCTTATCTCACAATGTTCAACCCAAAAAGAACAGTAAGGAAATGGTTAAGAAACCAATAGACTTTCCAACAATAAATTTCTTCATTATGGTCAGTCCATTGTTAAGTATAAAACAACAGCAATAGCATCAACAACAAATTTTGAGAAACCACCTCCTTCAAAATGCTACTAGATGAGGGAAAATTAGGAGAAATGAAGGGAAGAGAGACCCTTGAATAAGCCCTAGGTTTTATAAAAACCTTGCAAAAAGATGACCCTCAGAAGATATGACGAGAATGATAGGGAAAATGAAACCCTAGGTTCGGGGGATCATAGGAAACAAAAAGGCATCACTGAAGGAGTATGATGACTCAAACTCCATGGAAAATGGTGATAACCTTGAAAAAATTGAAAACCTTTGGAGGTAGAAGAAAAATGACCAGAGGTCAAAACCTTAACTGTATAAAATACTTTGTTTCCACTTGTTGGGCTAGGGTCTGAGAAATGATGCAAAGAGGGAACCATATGAGTAGAAGGTGATAAATTAGTCTAAGTATTGATAGGTGCACTATGATAAATGAAGAAAACCTGAGATTGATGGGTCTGAACTTCTTAAGAATCCAAGGAGTCGTGATTAATAAAAACCACTAACCTGCAAAACCCTAAACCCCTAACCTCAAAACAAAACCCCTAACCTACAAAACCCAAAACCCGCCTGAAACTCCAAGTGCAAATTTAACAAAAATTCCAATAAACAAGGTGAGGTGTTGAAAAACACATCAGAAATGGCTGGTAGGATTAAAATCCTATTGGATAGAAGCCATGTCCAAGTACAGAGCTCACCACACCTTTGCCGGACCTTCTCCAGAGCTTGCCACACCTACGACAAGTTGGAAATTAGCAAATGGAGAAACAAAAAAACCAAAAAAACCAAACAGAAACCCAAAAAACCCGCAATTACCTATAAATGCAACCTTCAACCTCGAACTGGCTTAAATTGGTACTTGCTCCTCCCAAAAAAATAGGTTGTACGAATGAAACAACCACCAAGGAAACCCTAAACCACCAGTGGTCCAGAACGAACAACAATTGTAGGCGGAAAACCACAAGAACAACAGAAACCCTGTTCCAACCATCGATGCGCGCAAGCAAACAATGGCAGACATCAACTCAACAATGGCAGACAAAGCATGCAGGTAATGGTGCCATCCCGCACCATCGTCGGCAGAGGGCTTTGCCCAAACACCGGACCCGAACAGAAAAACAAGAGGCACACTACACATCGTGACAAATAGGCGGAAACACTCAGGTGGAAGGTTGGCAAACAAGTTTTGAAGGGCTGACACACTGCACAACACATGGCAGTCCACGTCAGACACGTGTCATAGAAAGTAATGTGCTGTTCACGTGGGTGTAGGTGAGGTGGAGGGGAAGGCGCACAGGTAATGGCATCCCTCCCCTAGATTTCTTGCTTGGTTATCATTTTAACAGAAGAGAATCAAAGGAAGAGTATGAGGGAAAGTGATTTTTATAAATAATAAAATATTATATATCTATATATTTAATATAAATGGATGAAAGATAATTAAATAATTATTTATTTATTAACATTTTGTGAGATAAATTTTTAATTAAAAATATTTATAAATTTAAATGGTACAATATAATTTAGACAATAATTTTTATGGATTTTTATAAGATATATTAACTTTGATTGGTTAGAGTAAAATAATTTCCTAAATAATGAGAAAACAAAAAATTAAAATATGTAATAAATTTAAAATAATATATTTGTTATATAAGTAGAAAAGTATCAAAAGAACTTAATATAAAAAAAATGTAAATTATTGTTTATAACCAAATAATATAAAATCTATTTTTCAAATTTATATGATTTCGTCACACAAAATAACTTTATTTGGATACTTATTTAGGAGGCTATTCCAATAATAAAAGGGTATTATTCAATAATACAATAATTAGATACATTATGAAAATGATTGAGCCATCACAACCATATAAAATTTATCTTTTATTTTCTGAATCAAAATAAGTTTCTAAACCATTTCTCAATAATAGTTATTTAAACTTTTAAATCTCTGAAGATAGGTTTGAAGTAGGGGATTATAATATGTCATCTCTTTTAATATGCCTGGCTAATTAATTATTTGACGTGTTGATTTTTTTCATTTTTTTTTCACACATAATTTTATTTAAATAAAAATATGATTAGTTCACAGGGCAACTCAATTGGTGATGAAAATAATGTGAATCCTGAAAAAACTAAAAAATCCAAGGTTCAAATTCCCTTAATTATGACCCGTTTAAAGAAAAGAAGATAGGCCTAATAACTACTTGTAAGATTAACTACAATACATAATCCACTATATTCATACCACTAATATATCTAACTTCAATTTATATGCCCAAAAACAATTCATTTAAAAGGAGAAAAAACCTAATGTTAAAAAAACCTCCATAACCACTTTCTTATATCCACTTTCTTATAAAAAGAACAATCTCTAAACTTGAAATAAATAAAATCCCTCCAACTTAAATAATGAATATTATTCCATCAAAAAATACTATAACAACCACTCGCACAAGGAAATGTAACTACTGGATTACATCTAACATTACTTTTAGAAATACAAAGGTTAGCACATGCATGTTGTCTATGTGTAGCTCAAGCATTGTACATTGCAACCATCACTATAGTGCATGCATACCTTTCTTAAGTCTCCAAAAAACTTTCATGGTTTTTTTTAAAGAATGCAATTGTTTTGACAAGATTTAGGCAAATTACAAGACTATTTTATTGACATTTGGTTTTGTTTTCTTATTAAATGAAGAAAATTATAAATCTAAAATCTATTTTTTTTTGAAATAAAATTCATATAAATATTAAATTCCAAAGAATTACCTCTTTCTCATATGGCTATAGATTACTCTTTTTTTTGGTACAAGCTCCAACTTTGTTCACAAAGAGTGCTCCAAAGTTTAGTTCCAATTTCTAGTTTACTAATTAAATGAAAGCTTACAAATTAACCTCCTTAATATTGTATCTTAAGTTTAGTTCCAATTTCCAATTACCAATTAAATGAAAGCTTACAAATTAACCTCCTTAATATTGTATCCTAAAAGTATGCTTCCTCCACTCCAATCCCCAAGCTTGCTAAGGTGTGCCCTAGTTAGCAATGCTGAAAGAGTTTGCCCATTTCACTAACAAATTATGTAGCTACTAAAGTGTTATGAAGTCCCACTCAAATTTAACACAATCAATACCACACTCTTCACCATTTCACCATGAAAAATTTAACATTAGAAAAATCATCTAACATTAAGAAGCATAAAGTGCCTTCCTCCCATATCCATCCTCATAGTATTTATAAAAAATGTCGTATATTTTCTCATCCAAAATTCATAATTATTAATTCAATAATATGTTTATTATTCACCAACTACGTATCTCTTTCATGTAAAAATATAATTTCTAATTAATCTAAATGCATATTTTACCCAACTCTCAACCACTTTCTATATTTTTACTCATTTATCGAGTCTCTAATCATTTCCTAATATTTTGATGTGAGCACACATGATAATTCACTTCTTATTAGTTCCTGCCATTTGGCGTTGTTTGCTAGCAACTGTTCGTTGAGTATAATCAAAGTTTTTAAGTCAATAGTGATTTATGGTCTTTTGGCCTCTTCCTGAGGCAGAGAGGCTCAAAGCATATACTATCTTTCCTTTGTCTGTTCATTCTTTTCAGAGTTGTCGATTAATGCTAACATTAATCTAGCCATATGAAGAAATGCTACCTCCCGCTCCTAGATATTGTCTATGGCTTTCCCTGGGCATCATTTATTAGCCTTTGAAGAGTCTTTGAAGTTGCCACCTGTTGCAATGTGTTTATGGTGTCTGTTGCAATGTGTACTCTGCATATTTCTTACTCTGCATGTTGCTCTGGAACAAGTCCATCCAGCCTAATACAGAACCAAAAACAGAACAAGATAAGGAACATTGGTAAGATCAATACATACCTTCTCATTGAATTTCGGGTTACAGGCCCTGCAATTCTCTGAATTGGCAATAATCCTAGAGTGGAAGCCTTGCAATTCTCTAAATCAGCAATAATCCTAGACCGAAAGTGTGACTACAATAATCCTACAGAGCCCAATAGGCATGCCAATCATTTGTTTCTTGCAACCGGGTGGGGATCAGATTGGTAGGCCTCCTGCGCTATTTACTCTTCCCTTACTATGCTATGCTATATTTTTCATTAGCTCCCTCAACCCATCCAATTCGAGCAGTCAACCCTGCCAATCAAACGCTTTATGGCCAACCTGCATCTATACATACTCCATGGTAAACACATTAGTCTCTATGGTCCCATAAGAATGGTCAGCAGACAGCAACATAGTCGAGAAAGACTCCATTGAATTGAATTGAACCTAAATCTTCTGTGGGTCGCAATGAACCAATCTGATCATCAGTTTCTACGTCCATTTCCTGAACAAAGTCCGGCCCCCCTCCTATTTACCACTAATAATCTACCTAGAATACTAATTGAGGATTCTCTGATCACGGGTATAGTATCTTCCGCCACAAATCCTTACTCCATCTATAGTAACAAAACAAATGCTTGCCAATTTATATCCCCCTCTACGTAGGCGATAAAGGGCTCGTGGAACCCTAATCTATGCAATCTATCTCCTGTCATTATGGTGTTGTTCTACCAACAAGTATTTCTCTTGCGGTAGCAATGGAGTGGCACTGCAACTCACTTAGGGAAAACTTGGATTGAATCACTTGCATGAGGCCCATGGAGTTTTCTTCCACCGCAATGGAGTGGCACTACAACTCGCTTAGGGAAAACTTGTATTGAATCACTTGCATGAGGCCCATGGAGTTTTCCTCCCTCGATATGGTTGAGTGCCCATAAACGCGCTTCTAAAGAAATGTTTATAACCTATCTGACATGACACAAGCTCCTCCAATGAGACGGAAAACTCCTACAATGGGATTGATTGGCGGAGGCATATGATACAAGCTCACCAAATCCCGAAACCAATGGTACCTGCCACTGTTGTCCTACTCTTCAGCCACATTTCGATCATGCATTATGATGCGTTATGTTCAACCACCTCTCTTATTACATTCAACCTTTGCTTTTAACGATTCAAACTTTTGTTATGTTCAACTTTTGCTTTTAACGATTCACACTTTTGCTCTGCATCTTTAATTTCTCCGTTATGCTCCTGAACACGTTTTTACCTCAGCGATGTTCAACTCTGTATATCTTTTTGGACTCATCAAATTTCATAGTTTCTTTTCTTTGAAGTGCATACAATAGACAAAGGGTATTTCAAGTGGCACAAGCATTGTTTATTTCCATACGTATGACAGGTAGTAGTTCTTTTGGTGAAGGATATTCCAAGTGGCATAAGCATTGTTTAATACCATACATATGGTGGGTAGCATTTCTTTTGGCTAACTGTAAGAATTTTTTTTCCTTTGCTTTTTAATTGCATGCCCTCTCTCTGACTTTGAAATTTTACTATGGCATCAGGAATAAATGGCAGAGTCTCGTATCCTCTGCAAAAGGTGAGTTTCTCCTTTAATTTTTGTTCTTTATTCTTTTGTCCCTTTGTCTCTGTTAAGGGTTTATAAAATTTTGTTTTCCCATTTTTCATATATTTTGATTGTTTGAGGGTTCTAATGCTACCCCTTGCATTGTAGGTTCAACTTTCTTTTCTGCAAACTGTAGGTGGGTTTTTTTTCGTGGATTTCTCATATAGAGCAGCGGGGTACATCTGCTTTTGTTTCAGCCATTCATTCCCTACCAGCGCAGAGCAGAGTAGAGCAAAGAAGAGCAGATAAAGCTTTGAAGGCTCGGAGGCACAACAGATAGAGCTTTGAAGGCTTGGGGGCAGTGGATTTCTAACCAATTTATCGAAGATGGCAGGTTTTGTAGGTGTCTTGGTCTTGGATTCATGGATCCAAAGTCAATTCACACAAGTCAAACCCGTGGATTTGAAATCTCGTGTAAGTTTTTCAAACGAATTTAAGAGATTTTTTCAATCGGTAGTCGATGGTAACAGTTTCAAATCTCGTGGGTTCATTCATATTCATAGGCACACATGCAAGCAAACCCTAGTGCCAAAGTTCGATGAGCTCTGGTTCTGTATGGTCTTATCCCAAATGAATGGTTAAAATCTTTCTTGTTCTGCAATCCGGAAATGCAATATTTTAGACAACAATTTTTTTCCGAGACATTCTGTTCCAAGGAAACCAAATGGATCTGGTATATAATCAAATCAATTGCGTAATCGATCATATTGACGTTTTTCCCTGATCATCTTAACTTTATCAATGTGCATTTTATCCATATGAAAACCGATACGGGGACTGTTAGAGTTGCGGATTTGGTGTTGGGGATGACAAAACTTAAAGCTTTTTAGGAATTATTAACAGAGAACCAAGTAAAGGCGATTCTTGAAGAATATTACGCAGATACGAAAGAAGAGATAAATTTTGAAGCTTTTCTCTGGGTGAGTTATTCGCAACTTTATCTTGTAAAAGTTTTTCTGATGGCGAAGTGCAATGCTTTATCCGGGTTGATAAATATTCTTCAAATAACAAAAGTGTGTGATGACATATCAATGGAGTGGATGTGGTCATCCCACATATTCTTATCCCATTCAGATTTTTTGCATTATCCGAGACATTAAGAGATTGCCTTTACCCCTTCCATTGCCTTTCCCCCTTTCCTTGGTTTTAAAATCCCATTACTAAAGACACATATAGAATTGGCCGCTGTTCCAACGAGTTTCATTATGTCTGTGCAACAACTAGTTCAATTCCTGTCGTATCAATATGGGAGTCTAGTCTAACAGGAATCCATTTGTGCATCCTAGACCTCTGAAGGCCTGGCATAATTTATTTTACTTATGGAAAAGTTTATCTGCAATGGAGTTCTTTTTAATTGTTTAAATGAGCAACATTTATCCAACCCAGAAGTTTATTGTGTGCAGATGTATCTTAATTTGCAAAATCGCTCAAGCACCAAAAAGGGGGTCAAGAAACTCATCCTCATTTTTGAATGCAGCAACAACTACCTTGCTTCATACCATTAATAAGTCTGAGAAGAAGGCTTATGTTGCACATATCAACAGTTGTTTTGAAAATGACCCCATGATGAAGAGATACCTTCCAATCGACCCCTCCACAAATGATCTCTTTGAGATAGAAAATGAAGACAATTCATTTGATTATTCTGGAATGTGTGCGGTAAATTGATCAATTTGGCAGTCCTAGTGACGATTCATGAGTGCACTATATATACGAAGAAAAATCTCAACCAATGGGAAAGGAATGAAAATCATACTCTTTGTCTCAATTCTGCGAAGGCAATTGAATGCACAATTGTCAATATTGGAACCCAAGATCTAGTTGAAGGAAGGGTAGGTGAAGATCAACTCTATGGTTATACTTACTTAGTTACTACTATCCTATCCATCCCAAAAGGAATGCATCTTTTGGGTGAATTTTTTCATATATATATATTTCTTCTGCTATATTTTTCTTATTAATTATATTTATTGACTTCAATATGTCTTTCTCTTCAACGATGAAATCATATAAGAATAAATTGGATTGTGATGAGAGGAAAAACTGATCTTCATAAAGCAGGTTTCAAGAGAGTTGTTTCAAATTTTTCTTCAGATTTGAAGGTACATGTTCCATAGAGAGTGCTTGGATATAAGCGATGTTAAAAAAATAGGAGCCCTACTATGTGCCTTTTCATTGGTTCCTCATTCAAGCTCATTGTAACGACCATAATCTATTATGTAGTTATAGCTTTGTTGGTAAATAATATCCTCGTGTAAATTCTCATCCCTGATAGTTGTTATCTTACTTGAAAATTCTGTTGTGCACATATCATCAAACTTGTTCCTCCATTACAGTCGTGTTACAAGATTATGAAGCAATGGTTTCACCTATGTGGAGCAAAAAATATAGTTTATAGCTATGTTGCATTGTTACCCACACTCGGGGCAAGGGTACCCAAACCCATTTTGGGTTCCCATTTGCCATACAGATTCTGGAACAGGGACTTCATCTCATGAACCCAAATTGACCAGGTTCTTCCAAGCTAGTGAGTGGGGATGGCCTTTGTAATTTTGAATATGTTGGTCTAGCATAAATGCCACTAATGTGCTTTCTAACAGTGTTATCCATGTTGCTTGCAGATCAATGCCATCACCCCAAGTTGAAGTTGCTTGTACTACAAAAGTTGAAATTGATCCGATGGTAAGCTTTAGGCTTTTGCAACTTATGGATATATTCATGTGTGTTGGAAGTTAAATGGGCAGTCCTAAATGGGTTGCTTGTGTTTAATTTAAGAAAGGTCTGGAACATTCTTGTAGCTTCTGATCATGTATTATCTATTTTGATTTTTTTTGGAAAGATTGTACACATAATTGTGTCCAGCACAGATATTGAATTGTATTTATGTGACGATGGTTGTCTTTGGCTTCTTTACTATTAAAAATAGTTGTTTTTCTCACTTTTTTCCTAAGAGTTAAAAGTTGTATGATTTATTGGTTATTTTTCATTCCCTGCGAATTTTTTTTTTTTAATAGGTCCCTACATGCATCTGCGCTTTTTTCTTAAAAGAATGTTCAAAATTTCGACGCAATTATGTCTCTAGAGTCCAAAGGCTAACTTCTCTGTGGTTTCTATTTTGTCATATTTGGCATGAATTTATTTGCCATTTTTTTAACAGGCGCCTCCTAAAAGCAGTGAATAGATGGAGGAAAACATAAATCTTAGTATGGGAGATGCAAAGGAGAAAGAGGAGGTTTGTTTTGTAGTTTTGATAGTTATCAAGAAATCGACAATTCAAGTGATATATATTGTGGCCTTGTGCTACAGTGTTTTCGACCCAACCGTCTATTTTGTTTCTTAAATATGATCTCGCTTACCACCAAATTTTGATCACTTTCCCCAACCTACCTCACGAAGAGACAATCCATCCTATTGGGAAGCGAAGAGAATCCATGGAGTTGGGACAAACCCGAAAAATATATTCATTGTTTATTTTATCCTCTCTAAGGGAGAGAGAGTGCTATCTATATAGAATGTCCCCAAGCTAATAACATTGGTCGATCATCCACTTGTAAATTATTGGTGTAAGATTTATGGAGAACCATTCTGGACCATTTGCTTTATTCCCAATTAAACTTGGTTCCTCCTCCTTCTACCTCATCTGGTGAAAGTGTAGCTTCTTTTCTTTTTAGCACACTCGACCAATGGGAGAGGAAGTGTAATTTCCTCTCAATGCCTTCTATTGACCTTCTTGCTACCTACTTCACTCAACCCCTCTTGTTGCCCATCTAGTTTTTTATTACTACCATAGATCTGCTCTATCCCCAGCCATCATACTCAGACTCATTTTGCTCATACTCCAGACCGCTCATACTAACTACATCTCTCTCTATACCCATCCTACCTTCTATCTAGCTATACACATCTAGAACACAGCTAGCTCTAGCTCCTCCCTATTCTACATCCACTAACATCACTATCTCTGTAGAGACAGGGCATGAGCAATGCAAAGATTGGTATACTCAAAATAACAATGAGAAAGTTGGGGAGACAGGAGAACCAACAGATTATTTGAGCAAGAGGGAAAAGGAGGATGTGGATAAACAAATACTAGAGGGAGCTACCAAAAAAGTTGTGGAAGATTCAATGGATCAGACAATAGACGGATCTGGTAGGCGGAATGCATTTCAATAAAAGTGAAATGGGTTCTATAGCTTGATATATTTGCTCTTTTTAAGTTGCTAGTGGGGATTCACTTATTTTCCTTAATTACTTTTGTTTCAATGCATATTTATTGTTTCTGTCATTTCTTGTGCTTTATAAACAGATTTAGCTTTATTGCCTTCTATGACAACCAAAACAGAAAGTAGCACTACAAGTCTACCACTATCTATTTCTTTGGGTGTCTTTGAATTCAACAACTGCTTTCAACAAGGTTTTAAGCAGAGGTCATCCTAGAAACAAAATAGATTGGTCTCTTTGCCAAATTCACTAGGACTTCTAAAAAAAATAAAATTCTTCAATGTTTTAGGAACCAATACGTCTAATATTTCATGTTAGATATGAAGTTGGTGGATGTTCCTACATCCCTTCCTTTTGCAAGTGGTGGTGTGAAGGCATAAGCTCCTGTTCCCACTAATGAGGGCGTGCAATTGATCTTCAGGATTATGATTCTATGCATCCATGGGCTTAGACTATCAGTAGTACTAGTGGATAAGTTGTTACTGAATCAACAACATCTACTTTTGGATATGCTGTCTCTACTACCATAGCCCTTGCTACTATTTCTACTGCACTTTCTCTAGCCTCTTCAGGATGCTAGCTATAGCCAATTGATCTATTTGCCAATTTTCCAACCAACTTGATCTATTTGCCAACCAATTTCTGTAGTTTTAGTAAGTACAAATTTGAATAAGGTTTTAAGCAAAGGTTGCCCACTAAACAAAATAGCTCCCCCAAATTAAACGCTCTTTCAAAGCAGGGACTTGCTGCCGCACAACCCTCCTTGTTTAAATAAATCTCTAAAAATAATATATGAATGATTTCTATTAATGCATCCCGCTATTATTTAATTCCCATTTTAACTTACATAATAAAATCAACTAAATTTACCTTTGAATATCCCCTTTAATAAATGATAATGCTTTTAATGAGCACACTTCTATTAGTTTAGAATAACATTATAAATTCCATGTACATAAGTAATACTTTGTCTTCGAATAATAAATTTCAATTGATATTGCTATTGATGTCAATACAAATGGTATCAATTGTGAGGTTGCGATCACTACAACCTTTTTTAGGTATAAGTAATACTTTGTCTTAGAATAATAAATTTCGTTTGATATTGCTAATAATCTCAATACAAATGGTACCAATTGTGAGATTGTGATTACTACAATTTTTTTAGGTACACACATTTTCATGGTGTGGGGATCAATGTAACACTAGCGAGACCAACATTAACTGTATCTTATTTGTAATAAAGGTGAGAGATTCATGGTCATTGAGAAATAAGGACTACATGTCCTTACTGAGGGACCATTAGTTATATTTCATGATTGATTGCTTACAGTTGACTCGCATGACAACATGTAAATTCTTGGATGAGTATAATTTCCTATTTGTGAGATAGAAGAAATATCTAGAGGGAAAGAATGAGGACACTACTTCCACTACAAAGAAAATACCTTCTAGCGGAGGTTATAATAGAGGCTTTTAGTGTTATAAAATTGGAAAAAAATGTCAAAAACACCCTGTTACAGCATTCGTTTGCGGTAGCAGATGTTTTAGTGAAGTTGATAATAGAACTTCATCACAACTAAAAAGATTTGGGTGGTCAGAGATTTTAGTAGATGTTTTTTAGCCGTGCACTTAATGGAAAAACATCACTAGTGCACTAACATTATAAAAGCATTGGTGTTGTAAATTTAAATAAAAAAATTGGGGTGTTGAATGCAAATGACATTGGTGCCTAAAAAGTATATTGCCTCAATGCTTATGTATTAAACAAACACCTTGGATTGTACTTTTCAAGAAAGACACAGGGGTAGACAAACAAATCATGCAGACCCTATGCTTTTATTTAAATTTACAACACCGGTCCTTATGAATTGTAGAAAAGCATTAGTGTGCTACTAATATAAAAGAGTCAATCTTGTTAATTTGAATAATGCATCGGGGTTGGAAACAATATTTTGGAGCACCAGGGAGTTGGTTCTATGAAAGCATTGTTGCTTTAAGAACTACAATGCACCAGAGCGTTAAATGCAAACAATATTGGTGCTTGAAGAGTATAATACCTCAGTGCTCATTTTTTTCTAAACGCCCCGGTGTTATATGTTTCAGAAAAGGCACCAGGTCATGCAAAAAAAAAAAAAAAAATCATATTGGTGCTTTTATATAAAATAACGGATCGATGCGTATTTATTTTATAGATGCACGAGGACTTTTCATGGGATACATTTTTTATTATTATAAATATTGTTGCTGAAAAATTCATATTTGAACCAGTGCACATTAATATACGATGTCTTGGTATCTGTTTTCTCTTTTTTAGAAACATCGACCTATGACAGTGAAATTATTATGATTTTTTAAATTCATTATTCATCGAAAAATCAACATATACCTTATAACAATATTCATATAAATTAAATTTTGATTAGTGCATTTGTATTCAAATTTTGTATCTCTTCATTATAATATCTAATCATCCATATATTTAATCAATGATGTAACATTTCACAACGACATTGGACAATGCAATAGAATAAATTAAAATGTATTTTATTATATATGAATAAGAGGATATTTGTTATACAAAATGGGATAGTTATTGGTAACCCGTTATCTTTCAGTTGGGACACTATGTCCATTACATTAAACAAAATGCCTTATTTTCATAGACAGTTAATTCAAAAAATACAACAACTTGCGTTGATATCCAAATAGATCATCATTCTTCCCTGGAACTGATGTCAATGTTCGAGTTACTTCCATGACTTGGGTTATTTGGATGAATTTTTTGTGGATTGCATCTATTTTTTTGTCTTCTTCATGTTCCATTTGCAAACATAAAAATAAAGTGTAACAAGTGTATCTACATTGGTGAGAATAATGAAAATTGAAATAAATAATATACATCAATGTAAATTGAATAACAACATACTATAAGAAGAAGTGAGTCATGAATTGTATACATGGTTTCAAAACCAAGTCTCATGCCTTGTTGCAACAACTCTTATGTTGGTGTAGTTCCATACTTTGTTTCCTGCAAGTTTTATACTCCATAATAAATCATAGATTTAATATAAATTATTTTTTTGTTCTATTAATTATAAACTCATAAGTAAAACAACATAGATACTTACAAATTCACAATTAATTTTTGATATGACAACATATACTCACAACCCATATTTAACCCAATGTCAATCAATTCTTCTGATGACTCTTCTTTGTATGTTAGCACCTATTTGAAGACTTTCAAGGATGGTTGTTGTAAAACAACTTAAAATATACAAAAATGAAATCTTAAGTTGTTATAAGGAAATATTAACAATTACTCACAAACTTTGATATCAACCCTTTTCTTCCCCGTCGTCCTGTTTTATGTGCTGAATAGGTTCCATTTTGTTTTTTTTTTTGCAAGAAAATACTTAAAAATTAATATTTAATGTTAAATTATTTGTTTATATGTACCTAATACAAATTTTCAATGGTTACGTACATTTGAAGCATGTTGTTATTGAGATGGCTTCTCTTGTGATGCAATTATGTCCATTTCTTTGACCATCTTCTTGTACACCTTTTTGGACATTTCTATTGGCATGTTTAAGATATCATCCCATTGATCCTTTGGGATTTTCATAATCTTCCAAAAAAAGTAATAAACTATTTTTATATTAATATATGAAAACCAAATATAACAAAATTGATATTAATAAATGAATTCTTTGTAGTAATATACACATATAATTCTAGAAAAGCATTTTAACTATAAATATTACTTTCTGAATGTGGCTTTTTTTTGTTGTTGTGTGTTTTTTCTATTGCAAGTCTGACAGGTGTCATTGACCATTTCTCTGGAAATGCTTCTTGTAGTTTTAGTATAACTTGGCTCTTGAAATCATTGCATTGATTTCTGTATTGTAAGTGGAAAGTATGTCTATATGTTCATTCCAGTATATCCCTCATAGTTTTGTAAAAATATTTCCCCCTTTCATTAACCTCCAACACCACTCCAAATGAGCTAAAGACCGCTAATTCATTATCATTTACATGTTCTATTAAAAAAAAATAAAAATTGAATGACATTTTTTTCCTTCATTATTGGTCCGTGTAGAACATTAAACATATGTGAATTAATAGATTTTTTTGAAACTTATGTTGCCATAAAATTCAATACCACCATTTTTTTCTATTTGAATGGAGTTGTGACAGATCAAATCATAATCCATTTTAGCGGATACCTGGCTAGTAGAGGGGTTTGCTAGCCAAAAAATGTTATCCTCCTCCTCATACAGGGTTAGGTCGCTTTGATTTAATTTGTTGGTGAAGCCTTCCCATTTGAATGCCAACATGCCTTGCAGTCCCAAATCAAAGGAACACTTCCATCTGTCATTAAAAAGGGCCTTAGAACAGGGACTAAAAAGTGACTAAAAGTATCACATAGTCTGTGGAGACCCATCAGATTTAGTTGAGTTATGAGATGCATGGATAAGATATAGAAATATATTCCTCCAATGAATTGGTATTTCCCCAAAAATTACCTAATTGCCTTTCCCCACCTTCTAGGCCATCCTGGATGTAATCCAAGGTAGATCTAACATCATTCCTCTCCAAAAAATTGAACTAGCAGAAAATTTCCGAGGTTGGACATATCTCAACCATTCTATGGAAGGGTGTTGATGAAGATATTTGTCAGTGATTAGCTTTCTCCATAACCTTGATCTAGTTAGAGCCCTGCATAGGCTTTTCAATGCTAACACATCTCCAAACCAATTTAAATTCTTTAATCCCCAACCCCCACATTTTTTAGGTTGAGACAACACCTCCCATCTTAGCAAGTGAGAAACTCCATTATTTTTCTTACTGCCCCATAGAAAGTGGAACATGGTTTGCCTTATTTTATTAATGGTAGATTTAGCCACCTTAGAAAGGGTGAGCCAATAAACCAGAATACTTTTTAGAACTGACTTTACCAGGGTCAACCTCCCACCAAGAGAGAGTCAATTGTAGCATCGATTATTAATGCGTTGTTCAATGCGCTTGTGAATCCTAGACCAGTTCTCAACCATGTAAAAAATTGGCTTCAATCGAAAGCCTAAATATATAAAGCCTTGTTCCAGATCATCCACTTTATATTTTAGAAGAGATACAATGGATGAAATGTTCTGGCCCATCATATTACATTGAAAGAAACATGATTCGTTATGACTGAACTTCATGCCCGTAGCAGAAACAAAAGTATTAAAAATGTCACTAAATACTTCCCATTCACTGATTGTGCCATCACCAAATATGAGCACATCACCAACAAAGAGCAGGTTCGTAATGGAGATAGCCCTAGAAACTTTAACACCTTTTATGAGACCTTCCTGTTGAAATTGTAGCAATGAATGGATTCTTTGACTTGTGCTTAGTCAAATATGCTAATTCGAATTCAATCTCATAGATACTTGAGTTAGTGGTTAGTCAACATATGTGATGTGGCCTATCACTAAGTTATTGTCAGGTAAATCAAGTTAGATGGTGTTCGTTGAGTTGTGGACTAGTAGATGGCTAAAATTAGTTATCTAGTGGAGCTAAACTCTAGTGTTTGTCAGTTAACTAATCTCTAGTTATAGAATAGAGATAGAATAGACTTTAGTTGAGTAGTTTGAATTTATGTTAACTCAAATTACTCTCAGTTAACAGTTGCGGCTACTAAATTTAGCCTTAGTAGGTCATGCAATTTGAATTTCCTATTGAGATTGGATGAAGGCACATATCCATTTATTCATTGTACATAGGTTTTTGTGATGACAGCTTGATAAAAAAGCAGAGGCTTGAGGATCAAGCAGAGCAATTTCTCTTGGGAATTGCACAAGGAAATAGGAGCTTCCTTGCAAGTTTATTTGGCTAAGTGTTGGGAAAGTCTTGTAGAGAGTTTATCAGTATTACAAGAACTTTAGGCTTGAAGCATATTCTTTGTAATAAACCAGATTTCTCATTTGATTTAATACAAGCAAGTACGAGTTTTTCCCAGTTGGGTTCCCCAGATAAATTTCTTTGTGATTTATCTATGTGTGATTGTGTTTATATTTTTTGTGTTATTTCTACATAATTTTGGTAGAGAAATCTTGTGTCTTTTGCAGATTAGTTTACTCTCATTAGTAGTTGCAAGGTTTCAGGGATTTTCTACATGGTATTAGAGTAAAAAACAAGATAGAGACCAAGTTCCTTGGTTCGATTTGAAGTGAGTTGAAGAGAAGATCAATTCATTCAGGAACTCTATAAGTGCATGAATCATGTCAGTATATGGGTTCAGGATAAAGCTTGTCCTAGAAGGGATTTCGAATTTTCATGCATGGAAGGACATAATGGAGGTTATGTTAGATGGTAATTTAGTTTTGAAATACATCAAGATTGATATTCCTAAGCCTCTTGCATCATATGCTCAACAACTAACTTAATGGAGGAAAGGTACTGCCAAAGCTATGAGGATGATTCTAGAAGGTGTTAGAGATCATATTGTTCCAAATTTAAATGGGAAGGAGACAAAATTATAGCTGTGGGAGGCTCTTATTGATATTTTCGAAAGAAGTAGTGATGCCAAAAAAATTTCTTTGAAGAATAAATTGAGGAGCATTCGAATGGGGAAGGATGAACCCATTATTACATATCCATCTAGGTTTTCTCAAGCGATGGATGAACTTGGAGGTGTTGGAGAGACAATTCCACTAGCAGATCTTGTGATCCTTTCTCTTCTTCGGCTTCAAACATCTTGGCATAATTTCCAGGATGTCGTGAATGGAAGAGATAAGCTCCCTAATTGGGAGAGATTGTGGTCAAATCTCATGCAGGAAGAGATAAAGAGGAACACAAGGGATGGAGTCTCATCTAGGACAGAAGCTGAGGAGAACTTTGTTTTAGCTGGCAAAGGGAAGAAAGCCAAGGGAAAGAAGACCCAAGGAAAAATTGAGTCTAGTCAAAATGGAGGCAAGGAAAAGAAGGATCTTAGCAAGATAAAGTGTTTTCATTGTCATGAGTTTGGACATTATGCTATAAAATGTCCAAACAAGAAATCCAGAAAGCATGTTGTGGCAGCAGAAGAAGGAGAAGCACTCTCTTCTTAGTTCAAATTGGATTTCTCCTTGATAACTTGTATGACAATTTCAATTTGAGGTAGTGAGTGTTATATTGACTCAAGGGCTTCATTCCACATGTCAGGGAACAAAGATATCTTCAGCAATTTGGAGGAGAAAGGCGTGAAATTCCATATTGAGCTTGGATATTATGGAAGATATATGACCAAATGAGTTGGTACAGTGAGATTTAAGAGGGAGTCTCGTTCCCTTCTCCATCTCAAGAATGTGATGTATGTTCTAGGATTGAAGAAAAACCTTGTATCAGTGGCAACCATTGAAGACAAAGGTATGATGTAATATTCAACAAAGGGAAGGCCTACCTCAAGCATTTAGCTTCAAGACAAGTCAAGCAGATTGGGGTCAGGATCAAGAGCCTCTACAAATTGGAGGTTTATGGTTGTGCATCCTTGAGCAACAAGGTAGATATTTCCTAGAGTATAGGTGTGGTGAATGACCGAGAGAAGGATAAAGCTCTCAAGATGGAGACTCAACCAATATCTCAATTTCAGTATAAGCTAGTTGGAAGTGGGGCTTACTAGTAGGATGATGATGATGAGGAGCATAGCCCAGGGTGAGTAGAGGCATCCAATCAGTCCGAGACTTCCAGTATAAGCAAAGTTCCAATAGGTTAATGGACCTCAAAATAGAGTTGAGTCTCCTCGCACCAAGAAGAAGACACCCATATACATAGGGTACATGACTCTCTCTAGTTCACAAGGAGCAATTGCAGCAGCAAAGAACTTGGTAGAGATGAAGACAAAACCAGGTGGACAAGGTTCTTCCAAGAATCCCTTCCTTGCTAAGAGGGAGTGTTGAAATTGTAGCAAGGAATGGCTTCTTTGACTTGTGCCTTAGTCAAATATACTAATTCAAATTCAGTCTCATAGATACTTTAGTTAGTTATCAATTAACATGTGTGACATGGCTTATCACTGAGTTATTGTCACTTTATTCAAGTTAGATGGCATTCAGTGAGTTGTGGACTAGTTGATGGAAAAAATTAGCTATTTAGTGGAGTTAAAATATAGTGTATGTCAGTTAACTGATCTCTAGTTCTAGAATAGAGATAGACTTGAGTTTAATTGAGTAGTTTGACTTTGTGTTAACTCAACTTACTCTCAATTAATAGTTGAAACTACTAAATTTAGCCCTAGTAGGTCATGCAATTTGAATTTCCTATTTAGACTGGATGAAGGCACAAATCTATTTATTCGTTGTACACAGGTTTTTCGATGAGAGCTTGAGAAGGCTTGAGGATCAAGCAAAGGAATTTCTCTTGGGAATTGTGCAAGGAAAGAAGAGGATTTCTATTTTTTAGGGGTTGAATTACACAAGGAAATAGGAACTTCCTTGTAGGTTTATTTGGCTAAGTGTTGGGCAATTCTTGTAAAGAGTTTATCAATATTGCAAGAGATTTAGGCTCGAAGAAGATTCTTTGTAATAGATAAGATTGCTTAGTTGATTTAATACAAGCAACTAGGGACTTTTTGCAGTTGGGTTCCCTAGATAAATTTCTATGTGTGATTGTGTTTTTATTCTTTGTGATCTGGATTGGTTTGTTATATTGTTTTTCATCCATCGCGATGCATTTAGAGTGGAAAAAGTGGAGGAATCATCTCACATGACTGTTTTTACTAGCGGGACCCAGTTTGGCAAAACGGGGTCCGAAACCTTTCGGGAGAATTTTGAGGCATCAAATGATGCTTTTTGGGAGTAAGACTTTGTCACTTTATTGCCACACCTTTTCATTTTGTTCCACATACAAATATATTTCCAAAGGTGCAAGAGGCACGTCAATCAGAGTCTATATGTAAAAGTTATGCCACTCAGAAGTTAACCTTCCTGTTTTCACATCTATAGTTCAGGAGGATATTGCGTCAACCCCCATTATTCATGGAAAAGGGGATAGCCACGTGTTTTTGATGTAAAAGACTCTACAAGAGTCTATATTGTAACTCTAGTTAAGAGTTTTGTAGTCAAACTTAATCACTAGTAGGCTATCAGGCTATGTTATAACCAGGCCACTTGGAGGAAGAGGCATTCAATTCTTTCGAGAGAATTTTGTTCCATAGATGAGAAAAGATAGCTAGTAGAGTTAAGAGGTCAAGCAAATAGAGAGGATATTTGCATTATAACAGCCCATGAGTCACATAAATTACTTACTTATACCAGCAGTGATATTTTCTAGACAGAGAAAGAGAGCGAAGCGGCCTCACCTTCCAGTTGGGTTTTCTCCCGAAAGGGTTTCCTAGATCATATCTTGTGTCTTATGTGTGTGTGTGTGAGCTTATTTTTTTGTTATCTACTTTTCTGCATAATTTACATTCACATGCATGCACTAATTACAATTAAATTTACAAATATAGAGGTTTAAATAAACTGTAATGGTGTAGAAATTCAGAATTTTAATATATTATTATCAAATATGTTGTGATGAACCATCCAGTGGAATATCCACAACAATTTACGGATCACTTTGTTTTATTTCCACATAATTTTGGTAGAGAAATATTGTGCCTTTTGCAAATCAATTTTTTCTCATTAGTAGTTGCAAGCTAGTTTCAAGGATTTTCTACACTTCCTCCTTGGCACAATTTATCATTCTACTCAAACCCTAGATGATTAACATAAATAATGTAGGTGATAGAGGAAAAACCTATCTCAAGCCTCATGAAGCTGAAAAGAGAGAGGAAGGTAATACATTTATGAGAAAATTAAAGTTTGGAGTAGTAATACATCCCACAATCCAATTCGTCACTTGAAATTTCAATCTGATGTGGAGGAGAATGAGTTCAAGAAAGATCCAATTTACATTGTCATAAGCTTTTACCATATCCATTTTAAGAATCAGGGTTTGCATTGTTTAGTATTGATGGAGTGTATGGCCTCTTGAGACACTCCATTCACATCATGAATTTTCCTTCCCGGGAGGAATCCAAGTTGTTCAAGTGACAGAGAAGAAGAGAGAAATATTTTCATTTTTTTTTAACACTACTTTAGAGATGACCTTATAAATGAGATTGCACAGTGAAATCAGTATATAATCGTTGAAATACATAGGCTTTTAGCATTTGGGAATTATCTCTAAGAAGGTAGCATTGATCTCCCCTGAAACCTTTCTAGAGTTTCTTGCATCCTCCCCAACACCCAGTAAATCATTTCCAATCGGATAAAAAAAAGCAAGATAAAATTCAACAATCCAGTCATTAAGACCTAGACTCTCATACTTGGCTAGAGATATAAGAACCTTTTTAATTTCATCCAAAGAGACTGGTTCTCCCATCCTGGTTGCCTCTTCCATTTAAAGCAGTCAAGGGAAATGTTGTAATACCTTCATTTAGGCTTTGAGTGAACATTCTCCCATATCTCTAAAGTGTCCAAAGAAGTGGGTCCTCACATAATTCTCCAAATCTCGTTGGGAACTCACACTATTTCCCTCATTATCCTAAATGTCCCATATAACATTTTTATTTCTCTGGTGGGAAGCAAATATGTGGAAAATTTTTGTGTTTCTGACTCCTTCCTTTATCCAAATTTCTCTACTCTTTAAACACCAACTTTCTTCTTCTACTTTCAAGAGGAGATCCATTCTTTTTGCTAGGGAACATATTTTACATTTTATAATATCTGAGAAGCCCGTGTCAATTAGGGAGGACTAACATGAGTTGATTAAGGCTTCTACATGTACCAATTCTTTTTATTGATATCTTACAAGAGCCCCAACCTAATGCTTAACCTGGGTTATTAGGAAAATAATTTTTATATTCCATGCTTCCATTGCTGAGCTAGGAGAGTCAACCTAACATTTCCTCCAATAGTCATAGACTAATGCTTAGAAGGACTCCTCTTTGAGCCAGTAGTGATTGAAATTGAATGGTGTCTTGAAATCATGTTGTAAAAAAATGGGAGAATGACCAGATATTACATCTTGGAAAATCAAGGATCAATATTTGCCCACCTTTGACACCAAAGATTCAACCACTTTATATGGTAGAAGAGATACAATGGTTGAAATATTCTAGTCCATCATATTACACTGAAAGAAAGATGATTTGTTCCAACTTATCTTCATGCATGTAGAAGAAACAAAAGTATTAAAAATGTCACTGAATACTTCCCATTCATCGATTGTGTCATCACCAAATATGAGCACGTCATCAACAAAGATTAGGTTCTTAATGGAGATAGCCCTAGAAAATTTAACACCTTCTATGAGACCTTCCTCCTTGGCATAGTTTATGATTCTACTCAAACCCATGATGAATAACAAAAATAAAATATGGAATAGAGGACATCCATGTCTCAAGCATCTTGAAGTTGAAAAAAAAAGGAGGAAGGTAATCCATTTATGAGAACATCAAAGTTTGTAGTAGTAATACATCCCATAATCCAATTCATCACTTGAAAGTTCAATATGATGTGGAGGAGGAGTCTAAGAAAGCTCCAATTTACATGGTTATAAGATTTGACCAAATCCATTTTAATAATTAGGATGCTACATTGTTTTGTCTTGATGGAGTGTATGGCCTCCTGAGCCACTCCAATCACATAATGAATTTTCCTTCCTGGGAGGAATCCAAACTATTCACGGGACAAAGATGAAGAGATAACTCTTTTCATTATGTTTGAGATTGCTTTAGATGTGACCTTGTAAATGAGATTTCATAGTGAAATCAGTCTACAATCATCAAAATACAAAGGCTTTCAGAATTTTTGGATTAGAGCTAAGAAGGTAGCATTTCTCTTGGGAATTGTGCAAGGAAATAGGAGGATTTCCTTTTTCTTGGGGTTGAATTGCGCAAGGAAATAGGAGATTCCTTGTAGGTTTATTTGGCTAAGTGTTGGGAAAGATCTGTAGATATTTTATGAGTATTGTAAGAGCTTGAGGCTTGAATTAGACTCTTTGTAATAGATCAGATTGCTCAGTTGATTTAATACAAGAAAGTACAGGTTTTTCCGAGTTGGGTTCCCCAAATAAATTTCTATAAGTGATTCTGTTTCTATTCTTTGTGACCTACATTGGATCATTATATTTTTTTTCATCCATCTCTATGCATTAAGAGTGGAAAAAGTGGACGAATCAACTCACGGGACCGTTTTTACCTGCGGGACCTAGTTTGGCGAAATGGGGTTTGAAACATTTCAAGAGAATTTTGAGGCATTAAACGACTATTTTTGGGAGTAATTTTTTTCACTTTAGCATCACACATTTTCATGTTGTTCTACACACATAGATATATTAGGTGGACAAATACCTCTTGTTGACAAGATCAATCTCCCTAGATCCTAAAGGAAACTAGAAACAAATAGACAATCAAGCTAATTCCTTCCCTGAATCTATATTTTCTTGAATCATAACCTAACAAGGTGAGAAATGGAAATTCGTACCTTATTACGACATTCTTGATGAAGATCCCCCTTTGTTCTTCAGTGTAACTCGTCCATGCTTGAATCCAGACCGTCACACATGGAAAAAACAAAGGATCAAAGGCATATGTAGCATGAATGATTCAATAATTCAAACTAGTGATCAAGGAGACTAGTAAAAAACGTCATTCCAATGGACCAATATAAATAACATAAACCATCCATGAAATTCATCAATTAATCCATTAAACAATGCAGTGAGAAGAAACACTTGTTTGTATTAATTTCAAAAACATAAAGGAGCTACAAAACCCGTTCCTTCATGTTGTGAAGTCCCTCCCATTGATCTCAATCCCCTCCAAGAATGATAACCTCTCCAATCTGATTCCCTCAGTATACACTTACTCTCAGTAGCCTCTCTCAACTCCCCCACCCATGGATTGATTAATAGTCCAAAAGGAAGTACTTTGAGATCCTTAGTTTAAGGATGAGATCCACTAAATGGGGGATGAGGGATCCTTGAAGAATGGGAATTAGTTCCATCAAAAATGAGGTTAGGATAGAATAAACATGAGTTCGAGGCTTTCTGTTAGGAATGATTTTCCCAACACTTCTTCTAAATCTCACTTTCTACTTTTAATTTTTATTGATTTACCTGCTCAGTTTACAGTGGAAGACAGTGCAACGATCTACCCAATTTATAGTGGAAGAAACTGCACATGTTTGGATTCTATTCAGAAAAAACTATGTAGATGCTCAGAAATAGGGTTTTGTACCATGAGATCCAAAAATTCCACTTTATTCAAGGTATATAAGTTGTTGACTTGCAAGGGAGTGCTTCATGACACTTGGATGGATGACGAGAGATCCAATTTTGATGATCATTTTCCTAATGTGACAAAATGATGTGTAACAGATCTACGCCTAAAGTGCAAAGTCAAAAAGGTTTGAGGACTGAAGTACTTTTATATCAAAGATTGGATCAAAGATCATGGTTGGAAACCTACAACAATCAATCAATGATTACAATGCAATATAATAATCATCACTGAGGTCGGCATTCCCATATTCAGAACATAAAAGTATTACAACACAGTACATAAACACATCATGTCAAAGTAGATATAGGATGGACGCATCCATCAAACATAAAGCTCTTTGTATAATAATGAATAAAAAACTCCTCGCAACTTGGATGGATGAAACTAGTTCTAGGGTCTTAATCTCCATCTCTCGATCCATAGTATGAATCTAACCATGTGAGAAAATGTCTCAAAGTCAAACATGGTAGAAACCAATTGATTACCAATCAATGATGTGAATCATTAACAAGTGCGAGAGAAACAACCAATAATGACAATGGATCTCAAGGTATTTCCAGTACAATCTATTATGTGAGAATAGATGATTTTATGTCTAACACTCATAGAATCGTTCGATTGAAGGCCAATGATGAGAACCTATCATCAAAGGCGAGAAGCTTGCCGTTAAGGCATGCAAGTCTCAAGGTATTGAATGTTTCTAGATCAACTTCCTAGATAATGAACTGAATTCGATCAGAAGTGACCTATTGCAAGAAATCCTACGACACGAAACTCATTTCAAGTTTTGAAGAACAATTTACAAGGACTGACTCAGGGATGGCCGACGTGATTGAAGGCTACAAATTACAAGGTAATTTGAATTGAGGTTTAGGCTTCTCTTGAACATATTGACAACACGATAAAATGACTTGGCATCATTTGACTCAACGATAATACCCAAGACTAACTGAAGACTTTCAATAAGGTTCAATTAACTATGAGACAAATGGATTCACCAACCCAAATAGACATGTTATGGAGTGTCATGTTCAAGAGCAACATATTGCCTGAAATATAAGAAATGAACCTTTATTCTCAATTTCTCCCCACCGTTACTGGAAACAACCTCTTTATTTTTACAATTTTGAGGATGATAACATATGCTTGTCCTGTAAGCTCATCCTTTAAATGAGTCAATCCTAGTATTTTTAACGAACCCTAAGAAGGAGTGGTTTGCTCGTCATGTTGGACGAGTCCTATAATGTTTAATATTTACGAGTCCAGTAAAGGGGAAACTTGATCTCATTTTACTTTAAGATTTTGAAAAAGACACAAATAAGAAACTCGTTTAGTTCGTTTATTGTAAAATTTTAACGGGCCCATAGAAAGAAAAGATCGGTGTTTTTCACTTTTAGGGAGTCAGAAGAAAAAAATAAGTAAACTCTGTCATGTTCTTTTTTGTAAATTTAGTCCCTTAAGCCCGAAAAAGGATAAAATAATGCAGGAGAGAACTCTATTGACCATAATTAGCCAACATATACCTATTTCGTAAATAGTCCAGTTTAGTATGTAAAAGGGGTAAATGTATACTGAGTGGACGGTTGTTCATTTATTTTTACGAGTTCAATCAAAAAATTGCTCCACAATATTTTCACGTTTTAAGAGTCTGAAAAGGGCTTAAAAGAGGACTCTATGGTTCTGCTTTTTCGTAAGTTTTAACGAGTTTGAAAAAGTGATAAAACTATACTCATCTTACCAAATTTCAATTTAATTAATGAGCAAGATAATATGTATGTGCTGTGTTTTTCCTTTTATCACTTTGACCCAGGTTTCTGATCAACCCAGGTTTTCTTGTCCTTGTCTTTGGCTTTGCATCTCTCACATTAATTTAGTTTATCCCTGCATGGTATAGTTCATGGTTTGGATATGCATCTGCTGTTTTTACCCATTAATCATTGTAACCCTAGTTTCTTTTGCCTCCTATGGTTGGCTTTGGCTCACTCACACTACCCCAGGTTTACTAGGCCTTGTATCGCGGGATCTAGGGCTCTCACATCACGTTAGGTTTTAGCTCTGCATGGGATAGCTCTGGATTCAATATGTATTTGTCGTGTTTACTCTACCATTAACCAAGGTTTGCTTTGACTTGGATCACTGGTTGTTTACTCTATTTTGTATAGCTCACCTGGGATTCACTGCATTCTTTAATTCATATCTGGTTTACTCTCCCTGGTTGTCAATTAAATAATCGGCATATAGCCAGCTTTTTTCTCACTGCATTATTTAATGCTTGTCTATTATTTCTATCTCTTTACCTTAGTTCATTAAATTAAAACCACTTTAATCAACCTTCCCAACACTAAAAAATTTGGGCTAGAATTACCATCTTAACTACTATTCCACTCCACGCATGGTGAAAATTTAGGTGAAAACCATACAATAAAATTCAATGTATGTCTGTCATGGTCATGGTGAGAGGAGTTTCTTTTCTTGTTTAATTATAGATTATGGGTTACCATAACATCAGGTTGGAAATTATAGTAAATCTATGTTGCATATGAAATTAGGGTATCCCCGTTTCTTTGGATAACAGTAATTTCCTTATCAAAATCAGCATAAGTATAGATTGTAGTGTGCCCTACGGTGGTCCTAATTAGTGCAACCTATTGTTGATAAGTCATTAGTGGGAGGAGCGCAGAGGTACAAACCTGGTCGCACTGGAGGTAAAATCAACTGGATGTTTGATTATTAGAGAAAAAAAATGGTAGCAGAGTTATTATGCAACTAATAGTAATCAATTAGTTGATGTTTTTGAAGTTTCATTTTGTTTGTATGCTAATTATATTTGGGTTTTCGGAATTTATGTCTACCATAATTGTGCTTTTGGGGTTTTCAGAATTTATGTCTACGGTAATTGTGATTTTGGTATATTTTAGTTTTGAAATATTTTATATGATTAATATATTGATTTTATATAGTTCTCAAATTTAGGAATAAACCTTATGCTCTATGCTCTATCTGGACACAGTTTGATATTACTTATACAAATTTTATTATATAAATTATTGTTTATGCAAATAATTATTTACTTTGTATTTTTTATGCATATTATTTGTTGTTGGATTATCATGTATATATTGATATGTGAATTATCACGGTAAAAAAGTATGAAAATCCGTAAGTGATAAAAGGAAAAACACAACACATACATATTATTAGGAAATTCAAAATATCTTCTCGCAGGAAGATAGTGACAGCTATTGAACTGTTTTCTTGCTGTCCCTTTTATTGTGGTTTAGCTGGAAGTTTATGGTTGCTAATGCTCTGTGCTAGCCAAAGGTTGTTGTCTTCTATACTGATACTCTTTGACACAGATACTTTTTTGACCCTGTAACCTTTGAATATGATTCCCTTTTACCTCGTTGATTGTGTGTTTGACCTTTAACTGTGTTCTGCTGTAGTAAGTCAGTCAACTTTTCCCATTCTTGCTCTGTTGGTAACCGAATACTCAACATTCTCTGGTAAGTTTCATCTGCCTCAGTGTATTTGGCAAATGAAGGCTTATTTACAAACATATGTTTTACCTCATGCTGGAGGTAAAATAGATTTTAAAAGGCACTGTACAATACCTTTCCTGTTGGTATTCCTGAAGCCTATGAAGTAGCCACTTGCTGCCTTGCTACATCCTTGAGTTTGTTATTGTAATCTCCTTGTTCCATAAGTTTATCATGAATGACTAAGGGATTGGGTAATCCCTTTTCCTTTATCTTATCAAAATTAGCCATGAACCTATCAATGACTACTTGCATTTCCTTGCTCTTTTCCTCTAACTTATGCATAAGGTCCCTCTTGGTGAGGACTTTCTTTACCTCTAGAATAGTAGCAGTCTTGTCTTCAATTTCCAGTTCCTGTAGTTGGTACTTGTTCTTTGAATTTAAGAACTGGATGAGCCTGGTAGCATCTCTAGGCCTGTTGCCTAATTCTATCTTCACTTTCTCAATAGCCTCTTTTATTAATCTTATGAGATCAATATGCTCGAATATGACCTGTATGGATGGCCAAATATCATTGACAGAGTCAATGATATTGGCCCACAGTTTTTCCTTGGCTTATCCAAGAGGGTGCTTTACTGTCAAGTCTCTTTCCATTAACTTGAGCTTTTCCTTTATCCTTGCAGCCTTCTATTCCTCCTCTTTCTGCATAATCTTGGAAAGCTTATAGTCTGTTTCTAAACCTGCCAACTGTTCCTTTAGCTTGTTTATCTCGTTTTTCTGAATAGACATTTCTTCCATGGCATGAACAAGCTTGGCTACTTCATCTATTGTTGTACCTGCTGCTGTCATAGAAGCTGTTGATGTAGATGTTGTAGTGGCAATGGGCAAGGCAGTGCATATAGGAGTTTTTGGAGCCAATGTAGCTGCCAATGTAGATGGTACTGCAGTAGTCATTGTAGGGATTATAGTTGCTGGTGTGGTCCCTACTTCACCTTGCTTCAATTGGATTAAGGCATCCAATTCCTTCTTTGTGCTCCTCGACTGAGCATTCAACTTTAGGACTAAATCCATTAAGTCCTCATGCTGAGTTTGAGACTGTAACACCTCCTGTGTTTGTGGATGATGCAAGGAGGGTATCTTTAGTTACTTCTTCAGTGAAGCATTGTCCTTGTTCTTCTGTTTTATTTACTCCTTTGTTGCTTTGATATCTTTGGGATCATGTCCCATCTCTATGATCAAGTCTTCCAAAGACTTGATTCTATTATCCTTGGCTTGTGATGAAGCCTGTTCAAGCTGATACTGAGTTGAGATGTTGTTCAGGGAACTTTCCAGTTGATGAAAAACTATGGACATCCGTATCAGGGTGGAGTAGATCATTTCTCCAGCCTGCTTGTGAAACTCTATTTGGTCCACAGGGTGAATATCCCTGGCCAACACCTCAAAATCAACTTTCTTATAGTCAGTGGGCGCCCTTGGTTGTTGCACAATTGGTTGAATGAAGGATACCTGCATCTTCCCCTCTTTGATGTCAAAGGCTGACATCAATATATTCTAACATGGAGTAGAAAGTTTGAAAAGTTGAGCATATGTCTCAGCTTTCAACCTTTCATTCCTCATTTTTATCTCTTTGTATATGTCTTTGATAATTTTATCCTGGTCTGCTGGCCTGCTGAAAGACGAGGCCTCTACACTCATCTGTCTCTGTATCATTTGGGTTCCTTAGGATGATGGGGGTTGTGTTTCCTCTGAAGGAGCAGTACCTTTACTCCTTTCTGGCTCATAATCTGTTATTTCAACTGAGCCATCGGTGTCTTCCTGTTCTGCCACAGGATTGAGTCTAGGCCTTTTGCTTTGGCCTCTTTCATATTGAACATTGAAGGCTTGTTTCCCTAAACTTGATCCTTCCTCACTACCCCTTTTGGGATTTTTCTCCTCATTTAGAGGAGTTTGGGGAGTGCTCATTGTCCCTTCCTGAGGTGGTACCTACAGAAATGAATTTTCATCAAGTTGATTTTCCAGATCCAATAATGTGTTTTCCACAGCAACTTCAGTATTGTCCCTGTCCTCTAAAGTGTTTTCCACCCATTGCAATTGGTTGGCATACTTTTCTATCTCAAGGATATGGTGATGGATATAGGGATCCATCTTGTTTTTCTACCTTCTTTTGCAAATGAAATCCAAGGGATCATATCTCCATATGAAGCTTTGTTTTAATTTTAATCTCTGAAGGATTAGGTTTTCCTCCTTTCCAGCTTCTCTGAGATTACAAATAAAAAGACCCAATTGGTCTTTGATCTTGAGCTGGGCTTTCTTTTTGGCTTTGACAAAGTATACCTCATTTGAATTTATTATCTGTGAGTAGTACTCTAGGGGAAATAACCTCATTGGAAGGTATTTAGGTAGTTTGTATGGTGCAAGCTGGCACCCATAAATCCTAATTTTAGTATGGTTTTGGTACAAGTACAAATCTCCCACCTGATGATTGATGTTTAGATGAAGGACTCTCTTAATCTCAGGACTGATTCTTGGTGGAGGGGTTCCACTAAGCATGGTCATCATAGGATGGACAAAGGAATCTACGAATTCATTGTATGAATAGGGGGAGGAATATTGATGAGTGAATGGGGTCCAGAATATGACTGATGTTTTTTGGCCCTTGGTGTCCAACTTTTGCAAGGTAAGTGGGAATTTATCTGCTTGGAAGTAAAGGAACATGTGGTATAGTACTGAGGAGTACTTAAAAACCATTTCATTTCCCATTCTTGTGAACTACTCATGCATTATATCAACTATGAATGTGGCAAAGTCATAAATGGTTGCAAGAGGCTATCTTGGGGTATAGATGGACATGAAAGCTAGGATGATTTCATCAATGTACTCACTTGTGGAGTAACCCAAAACACACGATATCATGGATACAATATTTCAGCCCCAAGGAGAAAATATAGTTGCTACATATGGAGGGGGGTCTTTGGGGGTATACTTTTCTTCTATGTTGAAGGTTTGGATCAATTAGGCCAATCTTGCAGAGCTGAGTTTGGGATATAAGTCCAACAGGTCTCCAATTGAGAGGGGAGTTAGGTTTGGCCCTGGTTGGAGCTGTAGCATCTCATTGATGGACTCAAGAGTGATGGTGAAAAGGACTTTTTGGTCATGAGACATGATGGTTCTGTGACTGGGGACATATCAAGCATAGTACATATGTACAATTTTAGGAAAAATATGGACTTGGGGGAACTGGTACTTGGGAAAATTTGATTCCCAAAGGCCGATTTCATCAGCATGGTTCAGGAACTTGTCCCTACTTTGGCAATGTATTTTGAGCAGAAGCTCTATGACACTGGTATCTTTTATCTGGAAATCTCCATTAGCTAAAGGAAGGTGGTCCAGGTCCAAATGGGGCATGGAGATGGGTCTCACATTCAATGCAGTAAGGGCAGCCATAATTCGGTTCTTGTGGATTCAAATTAGGCTTGCTCAAGGTTGAATTAGGGTTTTCAGAGGTAGTTTGGCAGTTTCAGGGTTTGATTATTCAACAAGGTGTAGTATGGAGTCTATTGGAGTAACTTTAATTAAGTTTTAAGTTTAACAAAATACTCAATCACTGGTCTAACTTGAAATTGACAGGGCACTTGGTCAATTTAGGTTTAAATACCTGAAACTGAGGCAAATTGACTGAGTAGGGTAACTGGTAGCTGCAATTGGTTGAAGGGTGCTTGTGGAAGCTACAAAGTTGGCTGGGTGGTCTGTGGCATTCTCTGGAGTGAAATTTGAATGTGGTTTGATGGCTTCAATGTTTTGCAGGTGTCGTGCATGCGTACAAAAGATTGCATGCGAAAATTCAGTGAAAAAGACATTTTTGGGGCTTTTTGGTTTTTATATGGAAAAAATGTTTTTTGGAGGGTACGAGTCAATAATGACTGATTTGTTGTGTAGCGGGGAGGTGATAAGTGGTTAATTTCGCACCGCTTTGCGACATTGGGTGGTATTTGGGAGGGGCCGCCCGATTCCACTCAGTGATTGGCACGTCACTAGGGCAGTCTCATGGAAAACAACTTGTTTGCGCATGTGTCATCCGGTAGATGATCCCACCCGAAATGGTTTCTGGGGCGTTGGATCTGGGCCTTTAGATCAGATGGTGGTTGGGGCTCGATTGTGTGCGAAGGTTAATGGGGGGCTCGACGAGCACTTTAAATATGGTCGTATTGGGATTAATGGTGGATTAAGGCGGGATTAGGCTAGCAAGGTTGTTAGCAGAGGGCTTAATCATGGTTATGCCTAACTTAAAAGAAGATCAATTAGTTAGTGGGTTGTTATCGGGTTTGATGTATCTTATAATTTATATTTAAGCTAGGGTATAAGGATAAGTTTATATAGGAAATTAATATATACAAGAAAAGGGTTATTAATGAGAATTAATATATAATAGTTAGAAGTTAATATGAAAAACATCGGGAATGAATAGTGCTAAGAATAATGTATTTTCTATGACTTATTTGTTTTTCGCATATATGCATTATAACTTGGCTAAAGTATTTTTGTGGGTTTTTTATATGAAAGGGAAATTTACATGGTGGTGATTACTTTCCCTAGGCAAATAATGTTTTAACCTTAGGAAAAGGGGTTTTATTAGAGAAATGTATGAAATGAAGGGGGGATGAAGTTTTATGAGGGGAATTTGGTACTTGGTATCTATAATTCATTGAGCCAAGGGTCCGGTCCCTCCAGAAGTCAGAGAAATGCTCTGAGCCCCTTTGACTTAGAGTTTTTTAGTACTTAGAACTTTATTATGCGAAATTAGTTAAGTAAATAGGTAAAATGAATGGGGGAAGTTAATCAATTGACTTTGAAATCCATCTTCATGCTTGATTGACCATTTATATTTGAAACCTATGATGAGAGATGATAGATATTCTTTTTCCCTATCATCATATTTCTGCAACCTTTCTTCTACTGACCCATCTACTTGTTCTACCATTTTTTCTTCACTTTATCAGGGTGCATTTAGACTAGAAAACCCTTATTAAAAGATTTTCTTTTATTTTCACAAAGCAAACTATCTAATTCTATCACTCTATTATCCAAGGGCTCAAATTAAACTGATGAGCTCCTTTTATTTTACTATACCTAATTTAATGATCTGCCAAGATTAAACAGTTTGGTCAGATTTTATTCTCTAACTATCAACATGAAATTTAAAGCATGGCATAATCAAGATTAAATAGTTTGATTACCCTAGATTGTGGCATGAATCACAAGCTGCACACAATCATTATTTTGCATAAATTAAATAGTAGTGGAATTTAGACTTGCACACTTTCATGGTCTCTTTTTGTTTTTTTAGGGTTCATATTTTTCACTTTTTTGGACCCTTTTCTTTATTCTTTTTGTCCTTTAATTTTTCTTTTAGGACATACCCTCTTTTCATTTTTTATTTTTCAATATGGAAAACATTTGTAGAAAGAAAAAAGTATGTACATATTACAAGGCTTAACCTTAGCCATTCAAAATTATGACTCCTATTGGTATAGGAACCTAACAGTGACTCCACTTGGGGATGGCATTTCCTTGTGAAATGTCAAGAACTTTGAGATCAGTAGCCTTGGAATTTTTACTTCAGTTACCTTGTGATTTGTCACCTTTCAACCTGCTTTATTCATACTTATGATAATAAATCCTTAAAAGCTTAGGGCCTTCTCTCCGGGCTTCAACTCTAAAGGTTTACCATCCAATCCAAACTAGACTTTTTCAAAATAAAATATATGCACACGGGAAATAACAATTAGTAACTACGTTCTATGTAATGTTTGAGCATTCGACCATTCACTGGTCCTCCTCCTTCTTTAGTACCATCTAGTCCTTTAAGGAAGAAAGCATTGTTCCCTCTGTAAGCATAAATGATATAGGGGCCCTTCCATAGGAAATCAAATTTCCCATGTTTACCCTTATCTTCCCTTCTTGAGTCGCACTTGAGTACTTTATCACCTAAGTAGAAATCATCTCCCTTGGTCCTTCTATCAAAAATATTTTTGATCTTTTCCTGCACAACTTGAGATCTGATGTAGACCTCTTCTCTAGTTTGTTGGAGATGAATAGTCTGGTTAATTCTCCTCTGGATATCATTTGGTTTAGATTGCAGTTCTTGGAGCATATTCATCACTGGTACTCCCAAAGAGGATGGAAAAGCAACTTCCATGCCAAAAACTAGCTGATAGGGAGATGTACCAATTGACTTCTTGGTAGTCAATCTGTCACCCCATAATGCTTTAACTAACTTCTTGTTCCATGTTTTCTTATTATCTTCTAGTAACTTCTTAATAATGTTCACCAGGCTTTTGTTTAAAGATTCTGCCAAACCATTTCCTTGAGGGTAGTAGGCTGTTGAATGACCTAGGTTGATGTGATACTTGCTACAGAATTCTATCATTTGTTTGGATTTAAAAGCTGCCGCATTATCAATAATGAGCTTGGTTGGGCATCCAGATCTAGACAAAATGTTGGCTTCAAGGAAGTTAATGATAACAGTATTTGTGGCTTGCCTTGAAGGTTGGCCTCTATCCATTTTGTGAAATATTCTGTGGCTGTGAGGATCCACTTATGTTGGGCAGAGGAGGGTGGGTGAATTTCACCAATGAAGTCTAAACCCCATTGTTGAAAAGGTGCTTTAGTAGTGATTGGTTTAAGGCGTAATGGTAGAAGTTTTCTTTTCCCTTAAAAAATTTGACACTTGTGACAAGAGGTCACAAATCTCTTGACATCAGAGAATAAAGTTGGCCAGTAAAAACCTGCCCTTAAGATTTTATCTACAGTGGTTCTCCAATAGAGGTTTCCACCACAGTCACCTGCATGAAAGTCTTGTAGAACTTTTTCAGCCTCATCTTTTATAAAATAGTTAAGGAGAATTCCTTCATGATCTTTCCAAAACAAAGCATTATCAAGTATACAAAATTTCAAGGATTTCATTTTTAAAAACCTACCTTTGGTTCTAGATAATCTAGGAGGAGCATGTAAGTTTAGTAAAATGTAAATGATATCAGCATGCCATGGTGATTCACCAAAGGTTTGATTGATCAGCGAAGTCGCCATCTCCTCTCCTTCATCTAGTGCAGCAATAAAGTTTATGTGTAAGGCCTGATAGTTCGACTTCGCCATAAGTTTGGCTAAGCCTTGGCCCTTGATTAACTTTGTGGGTTTGATCTCTATGTCATACTCTAAGATAGTAGCAATCCATTTTCCCCTTTTCCCAGTAGGACCTTCCTAAGTCAGGATGTCTTTGACTACATAATTGGGAACATAGGCTACTATATGAGAATACAAAATATATACCCTAAAATCTTTGATAGCTTTGACTGAAACCAATGTTTGTTTCTCCATTATGTTGTATTTTAAGGGAGCATCTCTCAAGGCTTTGCTAAAGAAAGCAATGGGCTGTTCATATCCTTGGTCATTTTTCTGTAGTAAAACTGCAACTATTGTATGCTCAGAAGCAAAGGAAAACAAAGTGAAATCCCTATCAAATTTGGGACTAACTAATACCGGGGTTTTTGTCAAGGCTAGCTTGATGTCTTCAAATGATTTCTTAGCTTCGACAGTCCAACTTAAGGTTGAATCTTTTTTCAACATGTTATTTATTGCCCTAATTAACTCTTCTAGGTTAGAAATAAATCTTCTAAGGAAGTTAATCTTTCCTAAAAAGGCTTGTAGTTCTTTCATATTCCTAGGATGTTGTATTAGCAAGATGGCTTCAATTCTTGCAGGATCTATTCTTATGCCATCTTTAGAAATGATATGCCCTAACAATTTCCCTTCTTCCAATCCAAATAAAGATTTCTTGGGGTTCAAGGAGATGCCATACTTTCTAAATTTTATAAAGACTCGCCTTAGATGATCTAGATGTTGATTGTATGAATTTGAGAAAACAGTAATATCATCAAGATATTTCACAAGGAAATCATGGATTTATTTGGCAAAAGCTATATCCATAGCCCTCTGGAAAGTGGCTCCTACACTCATTAGCCCGAAAGGAATTTTGACATACATAAAGGTGCCCCAAGGAGTGGTGCAAGAAGTCTTGGGTTGGTCGTCAGGGTGAACCAAAATTTGATTGTAACCAGAAAACCCATTTAGTAATGAGATTCTGGTTGACCCAACTACCCTTTGTAAGATGTGGTCCATTTTGGGAAGAGGGTAATTGTCTTTAAGTGATGCTTTATTCAGGTTTCTGGGATCTACACAAAGTCTGATCTCATCAATTTTCTTCCTAGTTGGGACCAAGTTTGAGACCCATTCAGAAAACCTTATTGGTGCAATTATCTTAGCATCATACATTCTCTTCAATTCTTTTTCTTTTAAAGGCAATAAGACAGAATTAATTCTCCTAAGCATTTGTTTGAAAGGTTTTTTATTCTATTTGAGAGGAATTGGGTGTTGGATGATGCTGGTGTCATAGGATTTAAGATCCTCATAGCTCCAAGCAAAGACATCCTGAAATTCTTTCAATAACTCAATGTATTTCACCTTTTCTGTTGAAGGGAGTGACTTTGACAATTTGATTAGCTTGGGATTATCTTAAGTGCCTATGTTACACTCTTCAATATAAGATTTTAGTGGTTCCATTTTAGCCTTCCTAGGAACATCATTTGGATCGAATAAGTCTTCCAAAGGGGTTAAACCTTTTGGTAAGAAATTATCTTTGAGATTAATTACTTCGATTTCTTCATTAATTGTTTCATCAATCTCAACCTGTTCTAGGTTGTCTATATACGACCTTGTGAATTTAGTGGGATTAAAACTATTTACTTCATTAACTTCTAGCTCATTTATTATTACTTCATCCCTTGAGTTAAGATATATGGATGTATCAATGTCTTTGTTACTATGTGCAAATTCTTCTTCTAAAGTTAAGAAGTTGTTTATCTGTCTATCATTTGAAAATACTTGTCAGTTCTGCACATTATTTGGGATTGAAGGTCTGTGCCCGACCTCAGCAGTGTACTGATGGTTAGGATGGAAGGGTAACCTGCAGGTACTGGCAAACATTGCTAAACTATGGGCTTGCATATTTTGCTTCCTAAGAACTACTACAAGCTGTGTTTCTAGAAAAGTATTGAGTATTTCTACAATGGTTCCTCTATAATAACCTAATCTAGTGTCCTTAGTCATATATACACCCTTAATCTGATTTACAGCTAGCTCTGAGTCTCCTATGACTGAAACTCTTTGAGCACCTAAATTCCTAACTACCTTGAGACCTAGAATCAAAGCCTCATACTCGGCCATATTATTGGTACATCTAAAATTTAACCTATAGGCATGGCCCTCTAAGTGATTGTTTTCTAAATTATAAATCCATACTCCTGCTCCTGCTCCTAACTTATTTACAGATCCATCAAATTCTAAATGCCATAAGATTTCATGTACATAGTTCTCATCATCAGTATACCATTTATTTTTATTTCTAGCAACCTGATTACTTTCTTCATTGCACAATTTTGAAGTTTCTTTACATTAAATAGCAATGGAAACTGAAATTTCTTTTGGTTCAGCAACAATGTTGTTAGGAGTTTCATTTGGTGTTTGATCAGTGTTGAACATAATAAAAGAGTCTACATCTGAATGCATGAAGTAGATGAGATAGTTTTGAGGTCTATCTTGGCTGTTTACCATGTATTTCATGAAAGTTTCTTTATACAGTTTCTTGGGTTGTCAAAACACAGAAATTGTGGCATATGACATATCCAGTTGGAGGGATCCTTGAAGCTTGGCTCCCCAAGATCTGGATAACAGCATGCCATATTTTGATGGGATATTAGCCACTACAATGTCCATGAGGATGCTCTTGGCCAAATATTGGACTAAAGTAATACACAAATTTTGATTAACCCTAGACATTCTACTTGACTTGAATCAAACGAGAACAAGTCCTTGTAAGGTCTAGTAATGTCTAGTTTCAATTTTTCCATTACCAATTTTGGCATTAGGTTGTGAGAAGCCCCAGAATCTAACATGGCATTGTGTAGTATTTTGTCATGAATATTAAGGCTAATGTAAAAAGGTAGAACTCCTCCTTCTTGCGGTTTGGCATTAACATTTGGTCCAAATATTGATTTTGGTTTATCATCAAACAAGTTAACTGAGTCTTCATTTTTAGTAATGTTGAGGGTCTGATTTACCTGTGATTTGTAAGTTTCATTTTTAACTAGTTCAGTCAAAGGGACTGAAATTTTCAGTTTGGATATATCTACTCCCAAATTGAATCATGAGGAAGGGTTGTATACCTTTGAAACATGGTTTTGATTGTTTACTTGGGATTTCCTTATGAGGAATTTCAGATCTGGCATTACAGGTGTTTTTCTCTGGTTCTTTAAGGTGGAACTGATGTGGATAGTGGCTCAATAGAGGGTTGGTTGGCAGTTATTTCTTCAATGATGGGACTTGGGGGATTTTGGTTTGGTCTAGGGAGGATTTGAAGTACCTCTGAAATAGGAATTTTATTTGTTATTTTGGGTTGATTTGCCATTGCTTTCTTAGTTTGGTCAAGAGGACTAACATTCTTTTTACTTCTCAAGTTATATTGTTTGTGCACTTCAAATATGGCAGAGTCATATCCCTGTTTATAGTCAAATGACTCTCCAAACTGGGTTTGCAGTTGTTGTAACATATGCAATTCTTCCTCATCCTGGGAGAGGAATACAGGGTTTTGATCATCTAATCCCATTAGATTATTTGGGTATCTTGTACTAGATCATCAAGATCAGATGATTCTACATAGTTTTCTTGATAAGGGGGCCTAATGTTTTGATCAGGTCCATTCTTTCCTATGTTTTGGTTTTGATTTTGTTTTTTTTTCTAAAATTAGCATTCCTAACCGAGAGTGCTTATTGATTATCCCATGTTTTTCTATCTAGGTTGTCAAGTCTATCCATGATTCTTTCTACAGTTTTTGCCAAAAGATCTACTTTACCATCAGAAGTTGAAGCTTCATCAGCAAATCCTACTCTCCTTTCTAACTTTTCTCGAGCTTTTTTGGCTAAAAGATTAGCCTCTACTTTCACTGCATTGGTTTGGCTTTGCTCTAGGGTTGTAGGCTCTCTTTCCCTAAGTTGGCATGCCATATCTAGATCAAAACCATGAGGGAACTTCATCATTGCGAGATTAGGAGGAGGCTTAAGGTTGGTCGGGATGGCATTGTAAGCGCTATTAAACCTGGTGCAGTAGTCTTGAATTGATTCTTTAGGACCTCTCCTAATGTTCTCATACTCATAAAGTATCTGCAATGGGTTTTTATTCCTCTCCCATCTCTTGATGAACATCCTATGAAAGTTTGTCATATCTGCAATACTACCAGCAGCTAAGTTTCTAAACCAGGTTCTAACTTCCCTAGCTAATGTTTGGGCAAAAAGCCTCATTCTTACATCTTCATCATCTATCTCATGTAACTCAAAATAATCGTTCATTCTGTTAACATGTTGTTGAGCAGTGTATAGGCCTCTGGCATCAAATAGTTGAATTTTGCTTTGAGTCCTGAGGTAAGTCATGTAACTGACCAGGTAACACCAAAAGGGCATATCTATTGGCCATCACTAAAGCCTTGGATTGGATCGGGGGTAAGGGAAGATTAGTTTGGGTTGAGATGGAGATGGATGAGCTAGTAGTGCTTACAATTGAAAATGGAATATTGCCAATCGAAACTGGAAAATTAACAGTGGAATTTGGAATATCTACAAATGAAACTGAAATATTAACAATGGATGAAGGGGTTTCTATAACGAATATTGGGATAAAAGGGATAGTTGTGTGTATAGGGGAGATGGAAGTATCTATAAGTGAACTCGAAGGGCTGATGGGTGAAATGGGAGTGTCTACAGGTGGAAACAAGATTCTAGGTTGTATAGGGAGTTGTGGAATGAATGGGCCAGTGGAATGAACTGTAGTAGAAATAATAGATGGTGTGGTAGTGATGGAAGGTGTATTAATAATGTTGGAGGATTGAACATAAATTTCAGCAGTTAGAGCAGTATTGATGGATGATAGTGGAGTGTTCAAAATATATTCGTCAATTGATCTATTAGATCTTTGAACTTCAAGGTCTGCAATAAAATCAGGATCTAGAATAGTTTCATTAAGCACACTTTCAGATTTTTTTCTAAACAATAAGAGATCAAATTGCACATCAAAAGTTAAATCTTCTAAAAACAACCACTCATCAGGACATGAGTTAGCTTTAACTAATGGTGTTTTATCAACTAAACTCTCTTCTTTTTCGGATTTTCTTATAATTCTCTTTGGATCATCCACAATAACAATATGGTTTGGATTCGGGTTGGCCTCGGTATAATGAGTTTTCTTGGTAGCCAGAATTATAACTTTTCAAATGTTTTTTAGTGTAAATTTTAAAACTTCTATAAAAATTGACTTTAAGGGGCTCAAAATGATGATTAAGATTTCCTTAGACTGAGGTTTGCATTCCCCAATATGGTCGCCACTATGTTATCACTCAAAAATTTTCCTTAGAAGTTTTGGAAGAAGGGAAGGCTTCGAGGTAACCACAAACCAACTTTTAAGCATAGGCTCTAGCCAACCTATGGTTCAGAGAGGGTTATCTCTATATAATTTAGCTATGTTTGCTTAGATATTAGATTAGTTCTAGAGTTCAGGGGGGTTTTTGATTTGTATGAAGATTTGGTGGTGGAATTCTTAAAACAGGCAGATAGGTTGATGCCTTGAGGCCATTGGGAAATGGAGTCAAAGAAGGGGCAGCAAAGCTGGAGTTAACTCACTAAAGGGGATGTTCAAGGGGCAAGATAGTAGAGTGAAGTACAAATACTTGGACTAAATGGTGAAATGAGTCTTAACATAGGTGAGAGGGTAGTCAAGAATCCTCACACCGAGGCTAATATGGGGGAACAACAGTGAATCATGAGTAAAGGGAAATTAAGAATCCTTTACTATAGACCAAAGGAGAAACTACAGAAGCTAAGGAGCAGTTAAGAATTCCCTAGCTAAGATAGTTTAAGAGAAAACATTAAGAATGTATAACAGTAAGAATGTATAACAGTAAGACAGAGTGCAGTCAAGCAAATTTTGAAATAATATTCAACTTAAAACATTCAGACTTCTGAAACATTTAAGATTATGAAACAACTTTAAGAGAGATAAAAAAACACAAGAGAATTACTCATTAGTACTTTGCTTTACAAATGAACCCCATGAAATATCTGTTCTTTATTCATCAATCCAACATGCTGGCCCAGTCAGTGATACAAAAGCTTTTACAGTATTTGAACAAAATTCTATTGAAAGTATAAGAATCCACCCTACATACTTCGATTTGTGAAGTGTTTATACAAAACGTTTTTACAAAATATCCCAGACTAACTTGGGAATTAATCTAGGAAATTCAAAATATCTTCTCGCAAGAAGATAGTGACAACTATTGAACTATTTTCTTGCTATCCCTTTTATTGTGGTTTAGCTAGAAGTTTATGGTTGCTAACGCTTTGTGCTAGCCAAAGGTTGTTGTCTTCTATACTGATACTCTTTGACGCGGATACTCTTTGACCCTGTAACCTTTGAATCTGATGCCCTTTTACCTCGTTGATTGTGTGTTTGACCTTTAACTATGTTATACTATAGTAAGTCAATCAACTTTTCCCATTCTTGATCTGTTGGTAACCAGATACTCAACATTCTCTGGTAAGTTTCCTCTGCCTCAGTGTATTTGGCAAATGAAGGCTTCTTTACAAACAAATGTTTTACCTCATGCTGGAGGTAAAATAGATTTTCAAAGACATTGTACAGTACCTTTCCTGTTGGTATTCTTGAAACCTGTGAAGTAGCCACTTGCTGCCTTGCTACATCCCTGATTTTGTCGTTGTAATCTCCTTGTTCCATAAGTTTATCATGAATGACTAAGGGTTTGGGCAATCCCTTTTCCTTTATCTTATCAAACTTAGTCATGAACCTGTCAATGGCTACTTGCATTTCCTTGCTCTTTTCCTATAACTTATGCAAAAGGTCCCTCTTGGTGAGGACTTTCTTTACCTCCAAAATAGTAGCAGTCATGTCTTCAATTTCCAGTTCCTGTAGTTAATACTTGTTCTTTGAATTTAAGAACTAGACGAGCCTGGTAGCATCTCTAGGCATGTTGCCTAATTCTATCTTGACTTTCTCAATAGCCTATGTTATTAATCTTATGAGATCAATCTACTTGAATATGACTTGTATGGATGGCCAAATATCATTGACAGAGTCAATGATATTGGCCCAAAGTTTTTCCTTGGCTTCTCTAAGAGGTTCCTTTAGTGGCAAGTCTCTTTCCATTAACTTGAGCTTTTCCTTTATCCTTGTAGCCTTATGTTGCTCCTCTTTCTGCATAATCTTGGCAAGCTTATAGTCTGTTTCTAAACTTGCCACTTGTTCCTTTAGATTGTTTATCTCATTTGTTTTAATAGACATTTCTTCCATGGCATGAACAAGCTTGGATGCTTCATTTGTTGCTGTACCTTCTGCTTTTGTAGAAGCTGCTGATGTAGATGTTGTAGTGGTGATGGGCAAGGTATTGCCTATAGGAGTTTTTGGAGCCAATGTAGCTACCAATGTAGATGGTACTGCAGTAGTCACTGTAGGGATTATAGTTGCTGGTGTGGTCCCTACTTCACCTTGCTTCAATTGGATTAAGGCATCCAATTCCTTCTCTGTGCTCCTCAACTGATTATTCAGCTTGAGGACTATATCCATTAAGTCCTCATGCTGAGTTTGAGACTGTAACACCTCCTGTGTTTGTGGATGATGCAAGGAGGGTATCTTTAGTTGCTGCTTCAGTGAAACAATGTCCTTATTCTTCTATTTTATTTACTCCTCTGTTGCTTTGATATCTTTGGGATCATGTCCCATCTATATGATCAAGTCTACCAAAGACTTGATTCTATTATCCTTGGCTTGTGATGAAGCCTGTTCAAGTTGATACTGAGCTGAGATGTTGTTCAGGGAACTTGGCAGTTGATGAACAATTATGGACTTCCCTATTAGGGTGGACTAGATCATTTCTCCAGCCTACTTGTGAAACTCTATTTGGTCTAGAGGCTCAATATCCTTGGTCAACACCTCAAAATCAACTTTATTATAGTCAGTGGGTGCTCTTGGTTGCTGCACAGTTGGTTGAATGGACACCTGCATCTTCTCCTCTTTGATGTCAAAGGCTGACATCAATCTATTCTAACATGGAGTAGAAAGTTTGAAAAGCTGAGCATATGTCTTAGCTTTCAACCTTTCATTCCTCATTTTTATCTCTTTGAATCTGTCTTTGATACTTTTATCTTGGTTTGCTAGCCTACTGAAAGACGAGGCCTCTACAATCATTTGTCTCTGTATCATCTGGGTTCTTGAGGATGATGGGGACTGTTTTTTCTCTGAAGGAGCAGTACCTTTACTCCTTTCTGGCTCAGAATCAGTTATTTCAACTAAGCCATCAATGTCTTCCTGTTCTTACATAAGATTGAGTCTAGGCCTTTTTCTTTGGCCTCTTTCATATTGAAAATTGAAGGCTTGTGTCCCTGAACTTGATCCTTCCTCACTACCCCTTTTGGGATTTTTCTCCTCATTCAGAGGAGTTTGCATGATAAGGGGAGTGCTCATTCTCCCTTCCTGAGGTGGTGCCTACAGAAATGAATTTTCATCAAGTTGATTTTCCAGATCTAATAATGTGTTTTCCATAGCAACTTCAGTATTGTCCCTGTCCTCTAAAATGTTTTCCACCCATTGCAATTGGTTGGCATACTTTTCTATCTCAGGGATACGGTGATGGATGTGGGGAGCCATCTTGTTTTTCTGCCTTCTTTTGCAGATGAAATCCAAGGGATCATATCTCCATATGAAACTTTGTTTTAATTTTAATCTCTGAAGGATCAGGTCTGCCTCCTTTCCAGCTTCTCTGATATTACAAATAAAAGGACCCAATTGGTCTTTGATCTTGAGTTGGGCTTTCTTTTTGGCTTTGACAAAGTTTACCTCATCTGAATTTATTATCTGCCTGTAGTACTCCAGGGCAAATAACCTCATTGGGAGGTATTTAAGTAGTTTGTATGGCGCAAGCTGGCACCTATAAATCCTGATTTTAGTGTGGTTTTGGTACAAGTACCAATCTCCCACTCGATGATTGATGTTTAGATGAAGGACTCCCCTAATCTCAGGACTGATTCTTGGTGGAGGGGTTCCACTGAGCATGGTCATCATAGGATGGACAAAGGAATCTATGAATTCATTGAATGAATAGGGGGAGGAATATTGATGAGTCAATGGGGTCCAGAAGATGGCTGATCTTGGTTGGTCCTTGGTGTCCAACTTTTGCAAGGTAAGTGGGAATTTATCTGCTTGGAAGTAGAGGAACATGTGGTATAGTACTGAGGAGTACTTAAAAACCCTTTCATTTCCCATTCTTGTGAACTGCTCATGCATTCTGTCAGCTATGAATGTGGAAAAGTCATAAATGGTTGCAGGAGGTTGTCCTGGGGTATAGATGGACATGAAAGCCAGGATGATTTCATCAATGTATTCACTTGTGGAGTAACCAAAAAACACAAGATATCATGGATACAATATTTCAGCTCCAAGGAGAAAATATAGTTGCTACATATGGAGGGGGTCTTTGGGGGTATACTTTTCTTCTAGGATGAAGGTTTGGATCAATTGGGCCAATCTTGCAGAGCTGAGTTTGGGATATAAGTCCAACAGGTCTCCAATTGAGAGGGGAGTTTGGTTTGGCCTTGGTTGGAGCTGCAACATCTCATTGATGGACTCAGGAGTGATGGTGAAAAGGACTTTCTGGTCATGAGACATGATGGTTCTATGACTGGGGACATAGCAAGCATAGCACATATGTACAATTTTAGGAAAAATATGGACATGGGGGAATTGGTACTTGAGAAAATTTGACTCCCAGAGGCCAATTTCATTAACATGGTACAAGAACTTGTCCCTACTTAGGCAATGTATTTTGAGCAGAAGCTCTATGAAAGTGGTATCTTTTATCTGGAAATCTCTATTAGATAAGGGAAGGTGGTCCAGATCCAAATGGGGAGTGGAGATGGGTCTCACATTCAATACATTAGGGGTAGCCATAATTCGGTTCTTGTGGATTCAAATTAGGCTTGCTCAAGGTTGAATTGGGGTTTTCAGAGGTACTTTGGCAGTTTTGGGGTTTGAGTATTCAACAAGGTGTAGTATGGAGTCCGTTGGAGTAATTTTACTTAAGTTTTAAGTTTAAAAAAATACTCAATGACTGGTCTAACTTGAAATCTATAGGGCACTTGGTGAATTCAGGTTTAGATACCTGAAACTGAGGCAAATTGACTCTGAGCAGGGTAATTGGTAGCTGCAACTGGTTGAAGGGTGCTTGTGGAAGCTGCACAGTTGACTGGGTCATCTGTGGCATTCTCTGGAGCGAAATTTTCACGTGGGTTGATGGCTTCGATGTTTTGCAGGTGTCGTGCATGCGTATAGAAGCTTGCAGGTGAAAATTCAGTGAAAAAGACATTTTTGGGGCTTTTTGGTTTTTGTATGGAAAAAATGTTTTTTGGCGGGTACGGGTCAATAGTGATTGATTTGTCGTGTAGCGGGGAGGTGGTAAGCAGTTAATTTTGCACCGCTTAGGGGCGTCGAGTGGTATTTGGGAGGGGCCGCCTGATTCCACTTTACGATTAGCACATCGCCAGGGTGGTCTCGTGGAAAACAACTTTTTCGGGCATGTATTGTCCGGCGGATGATCCCGCCCGAAATGGTTTCTGGCACATTGGATCTGAGCCTTCAGATCAGACGGTGGTTGGGGCGCCATTGCGTGCGAAGATTAATGGGGGGCCCGACAGGCACTTTAAATATGGTGGTATCGGGATTAATGGTGGATTAAGGCAAGATTAGGCCATCAGGGTTGTTAGCAGAGGGCTTAATCATGGTTTTGCCTAAATTAATCGCAAATCGATTAGTTAGTGGGTTTTTGTCGAGTTTGATGTATCTTTTAGTTTATATTTAAACTAGGCTATAAGGATAAGTTTCTATAGGAAATTAATATATACGAGAAAAGGGTTATTAATGGGAATTAATATATAATAGTTAGAAGTTAATATGAAAAACATCGAGAATGAATAGCGCTAAGCATAATGTATTTTCTATGATTTATTTGTTTGTCACATATATGCATTATAACTTAGGCTAAATTATTTTTGTGGGTTTTTTTATATGAAAGGGAAATTTACATGGGGGTGATTACTTTCCCTAGGCAAATAATGTTTTAACCATAGGAAAAGGGGTTTTATTAGAGAAATGAATGAAATGAAAGGGGGATGAAGTTTTATGAGGGGAATTTGGTACTTGGTATCTACAAGTCATTGAGCTGAGGGTCCCGTCCCTCCAGAAATTAGAGAAATGCTCTGAGCCCCTTTGACTTAGAGTTTTTTAGTAACTTTATTATGGGAAATTAGTTAAGTAAATAGGTAAAATGAATGGGGGAAGTTAATCAATTGACCTTGAAATCCATATTCATGCTTGATTGACCATTTACATTTGAAACCTATGATGAGAGATGATAAATATGCTTTTTTCCATATTATCATATTTCTGCAACCTTTCTTCTACTTACTTGTCTACTTGTCCTACCATCTTTTCTTCACTTTATTAGGGTGCATTGAGACTAGCAAACCCTTATTAAAACATTTTCTTTTCTTTTCACCAAGGAAACTATCTAATTCTATCACTATATCATCCAAGGGCTCAGATTAAACCGGTGAGCTCCTTTTATTTTACTATACCTAATTTAATGATTTGCCAAGATTAAAGAGTTTGGTCAGATTTTATTCTCTAACTATCAACATGAAATTTAAAGCATGGCATAATCAAGAATAAATAGTTTATTACCCTGGATTGTGGCATGAATCACAAGCTGCACACAATCATTATTCTGCATAAAGTAAATAGTAGTCACATTTAGACTTGCACACTTTCATGGTCTCTTTTTGTTTTTTTGGGGTTCATATTTTTCACTTTTTTGGACCTTTTTCTTTATTCTTTTTTTCCTTTAATTTTTCTTTTAGGAAATACCCTCTTTTCATTTTTTATTTTTCAATATGGAAAACATTCGCAAAAAGCAAAGGTATGTACATATTACAAGGCTAACCTTAGCCATTCAAAATTATGACTCCTAGTGGTATAGGAACCTAACAGATACAACAACTTTCATGGCATAAATATAGTCTCGCCCAAGGAAAAAATTGAAATATAAGGGACCTTGGACTACCATCAAACAATATTACCTTCCAAGGTAATAGTTAACTTAGGAAGGATCCCTAAAGGTTCACTAACAGTTCTATTAAAATATAAAAAAATCTGAGTAACTCGCACAAGCTGAGGGGAACCGAAAGCTTGTAAAGCGGTTGAGGATAAAATATTGATAGAAGCACCTTCATCTACATTTGTGCGTTGCAAATTCTTACCATAATCCTTCACAGTGATTTGGAAAGGGGTGGAAGAAGGAAGACGAGGTTCTGTCATTCTACTCCAATCAAAAGAAATAGCCTCATTACTTGGATGGGGTTCAAAAGAAACAGATGAAATGCCCCTATGTGTAGACAAATCTGAAGTAACATGAAGAACCTGAGTGGTATGAAGTTCACTCTCTAAAGGGAGAGTGGGATTGACCAAAGATGGAATCGATTCGACCAATTGATCAACAAATAGTCCATCAAGTTGAGTGATACATATTTCACCCTCCAATGGAAGAGTGGGATTGATTGTACTTGGATTTATATCAATCACGTCGTCAACTGACAGTAGATGGGGAGAAATTTTACGGTAATTAGTTTGAAGTTGTTTTTGTGAAACAATAAGTTTTTCCAACAATTCTAAGGCTTCATCCATGTGAGGGAAAAGGTGACTATGATCAGTCCCTTTGCATAAGCTACAAGGAAACCCGACCTTAATATTTTTCCTTGGAATCTGAGAATCATTGGTTTATAGATCAACAATAAGTTGATAACAATTATTTGACCATACTTCCAAAACCTTAGGAATGTTAGGACAATTGATAAGGAAGTGGTCACCCTTACAAAGCTTGCAAGGGTATTTGGGCTTATGATGCATTGTAGAAGTTTCCTCAACATTACCAATACTTACAGCCATGGTTGGTTGGTTGACTTATTTCTTATCTTGCTTCTTATTCTTCTTCCCTTTCTTCTTCTTCTTAGTCACCTGGTTACTAGCATGAAGGCTTTTACCAAGTGAAGAACAAGAAAGGGAGGAGTACATATTGGATGAAGAAAGTAAAGGGTCAACAGTAGGTTGGTGATGTTGAGATGGAGAACTCGGTTGAGGTGAAAAACTTGATTGAGGTGGTACAATTGAAGTATTTGTAATTAAAGAAGTTGAGAACAACCATATAGGTAAACCTATCATGAATCCAGGAAGTGACAATGTAGCCATATAAGTAGGACCGACATTTGAAAAATGAGGAAAAGGATTAGGATTCTCGTTAAAAGGGAGGTCTTTATCGGTAACTTCTGACATTGTTTCCATTAGATTCAATCCAAACAAGTTATTATTATTAAAATTAAATAATATTCACAATCCACACCTAAGGTCTTGTAGAAAGTAAAAACAAACAAGGTAACACAGACTAAAAAATCTAGGGATTCAAACCATACAAACTAACTTGTCACAGAGATCAAAAATTACCTGTTGGTGATGAAATCCAACGTTGCAAATATCAAAGTGATTTTTTTTTATAGATATTAGTGTTTGGAACCAATTACACTGACCCTCTTAATGAAATAGTCTAGGGCAAGTAACTCCACTTATTCCATACCGAGCGAAGATTATCCTCCAAAAAGTCCAAGTGAGTCTAGCCAATGACTGTTCTAGGTACAACATGACCTTCCCTATGTCGTCACCTTAGGCACAATCGTAGGATTATGGTCACTAAGTTTACCAACTACAACACTTTTACCTTGGGAGGCAGTCGTAGATCGGACGTACACACAAGGGTAGAGTAACAAAGCTCAATCCTCTTGAAAGCTCCTCAATGTGGTTAATTGGAGGTTTACTTTAAAGTGACCCCAAGTACCTTTCAGCATTGTTAATACGTGCAAGTCGCTCTATCATAGTGAATGAAGTGGGTATGATCACTTCACCAGATCCGATATGATCTCATTCTTAACTCGTGTATAAGAAGAGCTTCTAGGAGAAAAAATGAAATAATTGGATTTCTCTCCCTAACTCAAGATTCTATTATTTTTTTGTAGCTTTAGGAATTTTACTTCTTCCCCTATTCCAAAGCCCTACACTTAAGCTACTATAGGTGGCAAGAGCCCTAAAAATGTAAAATACTAACTGATTTTCTTTAACGCTTTGTTATTAAGTTTTTATTTACTCAAAGGGTAAATGGATGTGAAACTGATGGTATTATGACTTGACTCAAAACTCTAATGCATCAAATATGAAATTTGTAAACTTTTCATTTCGATGAATTCCATCTAGAGTAAGTAAAGAGGTTCTTCTTTAAAATATTTACTCCAAAATGTACCACTTCTAATTTTTCAATGCAATTTAAAGCTCCAAGTGGCAAACCACACAATGTAATCTATGCACAATTTTCGTGAACACTATGAAAATGTAATCTATGCACAATTTTCATTCATGAAATGAGAATTCTAACAATGCAAATGTAACTTTTTATCACTCCTCCGGATCTCCAAGGCTGAGGAGGAGTCCAGCTGAGGTAACCATAGACCAATCGTTTAGCTTGGTAGCTAGCCCTACCAAGCCGGAGAGGACTCTCTCCAAAGGATCACAACCAGGAGGGTTGGATAGATTAGGGTTTTAGGCTAGATGTAAAGTACAGGGGGTTGTTTGATTTGATTTGGTTGGGTAGTCACAAGGATGAGTGATTTAGTTCAAAGGGACTAGGTCAGGGCAAATGAGATATGATCGTAGACATTCAAAGGGGCAGGGTAGGTATGAATCTTAACACTTAAAATTTGAATTGATGAGATGGTTTAATACTGATGGGGAGTTAGGAAGAGCATAAGAGATGTATTCATCCTAAACTGAAGAAAAATGGACAAAGTATGATAAATTTCCAAAACAGAGCATGAGAAAGCACGTATTCTGCCTATCAACTTGTAAATTGCCATATAACAGAAATGGAATGGTTTATGAACTGATAAAACATTCATACAAATGATCACAAAGAAGAAACAATGCTAAAAGTTCATACCACATGTATCCCAGAAAAATAGTTGCAACTCAACTATTGAAAATTGCCAAAATCTGATACAATAGTCTCTTATCACTAATATAGTATCCCTACTATATCCAACCTGTAAAATGACTAAGAAAATACATAATATAGGCCAACAAACAACTCATCCTAGGCTCAAGGGTCGAATCCATGAGTGGAGGAGCAGTTGCAAGAAAGGCTGAACTGATCGCTGGAGTGTAGAGTGGTCAAAGTGACTCATCTCTCACTCTAGCAAATTGATTCATTACATGCCACATAGGCCATCTAACTGATGTATCTACAGTAGATAAAAGTAAAAAACATAATAATTACATCATCTAGATCAATTACATAGGTAAAACTTGAATTTACCATAGATAAAAGTAAACTTGAAATGAAATAGTGAAAATTGTGGAAAACTGTCAAACGTGCAGTGACCCTGGTCAAACACGCAGCATCCTCTTCAGGCTGACTTTTGATTGCCTTATAGATGTCCAAATCTAGCACAGGACAACTCATTGGAAATCTTATCCTGTCTAGTTTCCAAAAATTCCCTTGGTTTTCAAAATGGGCTTAATTAGCACCTCCAAAATTGCAATCTCCCAAGACTACTCAAACGAGCAGCGACCAGGCCAAAAAAGAGGTAGAAAGGTTATTTTTTGGTAGTTTTTGACCCTTTTGGCTAACCAGTTTTGCTCCAAATTCTTAGAAAAAGTATAGGGTGCATGTCCTCATCATTATGAATCCAAAAATACTTACCATTTCCTCATTATATGCCCCAAAAAAGAGCACAGCGTCCAAGGTGCTGCGCATTTGAGTGTTTCGCTGTCAAGAGTGCCCTCACAGTGTCAAATGTGCAACACCATCTTTAGGGATGCCTTTGAAGGCCTTCTCGGTGTCCAAATTTTCTCCAAGATAGCTCGTTGGAAATACCTTCGAGTATACTTTCCATATCTACCTTTAGTTTTCACTTTGGAGGTCATTTTCCCTATCACAATCCCAATCTCCCAACACTGGTAGTGACTAAGGTGCAAAAATGAAGTGTTCTCTTGCAGGAAATTTTTGGAGGTCTTACTCCAAGGAAAATTTTAAGGATGGAAAATTTTCTTGAAGTTTAGAAACATTGGCGAATCTCACTAATCCCTAATATGCAAACTATAAATTTTTCAATGATATATTTGTAAAATTATTCAAATTTATAATGATTGATCATATAGCCACTATATATTGTTGGCGATTTTTAAGGTAAAATAATTTTATATTCTAAAATTTGGGCGAATCATCTTTTATAAAAATTGGAAATTGGCGAATCGTTTTTCGGAAAAATCATGGAAAATTAGCCCATTGGGCGAACATTAGCCCCTAAAATTTTCCATGTCTTACTCAACTCCAAATTGAGTGCATGATAGCTCATTGGAAAACTATTTTTTTCTAGTTATACTGGGATGACTGTAAACATTTAAATATCACCTCAATTAATAATAAAAAGTTAAATTAATACAAATAACAAAATTAAATTTGTTATATTTTGATTTTGTTATTTACTTGTGAATATGCTTTGTTACAATACCATGGGCCAATACCATGACTTATCAATACTACAAGTCCAAAAAACATAACTTATTTCACAAAAAAAATATTCTATAACAATATGACAAGATTCTTAATCGTGGATATTCATCCCTACACTACGATAGATATTATTAACTTGTAAAAAATAGCATTTGTTACAATACTATGGGTCAATACCATAGATTGTCAACACCACATGTCCAAAAAACATAAATTATTTCACAATCAAAATATTTTATAACAATATGACAAGATTGTTAACCATGGATATTCACCCTCACTTTACCATGGATATTAATTTGTAAATAGACTTTGTTACAATACCATGGCTTATCAATAACATATGCCAAAAAACCATAACTTATTTCATAGTAAAAATATATTAATTTAATTTAATTTTACAACATTTTTTTAATTGAATCTAAAAGGGAAAATGTTACCATTCAAAATCTATCTAAACACTCTAACCTCACCACTACTAAAAATATCCCATAGAAATTAAAATTAAGGTTTAATGAAATTAAGCTAAGATGGATCTACGCCGTTCTATATATATATATATATATATATATATATATTATAGAACCGGCATAGATCCATCTTAGCTAAGGATTCAGGGGATGAGAGTAAGCAAATTGACTAATTATAATAGATTAAATATGGTGCATGACTTTTTCATTATTTTATTTTCTTTGACATGATTGATCCAAAATATAGGTTTAATATTTTACAACCAATTTAAGTTTTTTTAATTTAGATAATTTCTTAAACACAATACAATGTGATAAAATTTAAGAGAGAGTTGGGGAGGGGGCGGAGAGAGGGATGGAGAAAGTGAAAACGTTGGAGGACAGAGAGAGAGAGAGAGAAAGAGAGAGTGATGGGGGGATAGAGGGAGAAGAGGGAGAGAGGGAGTGAGAGGAAAGAAGAGAGAGGAGAGAGAGAGAGAAATGGAGTTGGAGTGGGGGAGAGAGTGAGGAAAGAAAAAAGACATAGAGAGATATAGGTGGAGAGAGAGAGGAGTGAGAAGGGATAGATGGAGAGAGAGCGAGGGAGAGAGGAGAGGAGGGAAGAGAAAGAAGAGGAGAGGATATAGATAGGGAGAGAATGGAAAGGGAGAGAAATGGAGACATAGAGATGGAGAAGGACAGGGAGGGGAGAGATAGTGATAGAGTTGGAAGGAAGAGAGTGAGAGAGAGGGAGAGTTATTTTGGGGGAGAGATAGAGGGAGGTGGGAGATAAGGGATAGAGAGGAAGGAATATAGAGATGAGGAGAGAGAGATGGAATTGGGGGGGGTAGGAGAGGGAGGGAACGAGAAAAACATAGAGGGAGAAAGGTGGAGAGAGAGGGGGTGAAAAGGGAGTCATGGAGAGAGAGTGAGGGAGAGAGGAGAGCAGGAGGGAATATAGAGAAGGATATAGATAGAGAGGGGGAGAAGGGGAAGAGAGTGTTAGACAGAGAAGGGGAAGAGAGGGAGAGAGAATGTGTGTGTGTTTGGGGGGTGAGATAGAAAGAGGGAATAACAAAGAGACACAAATACAAATATAAATATTATATAACCAACCTAGATCCATATTAACCCTATAACTATCAAGTGTCGAGAGAGATTCAATCTCTCGAGGTGCAAACATTTCCTCAAGTTTTGCACTAGAAAAAAAAGTTTGCACCTCAAGAGATTAGACCCCTCCCGGCACTTGATAGAGCTAGGGTTAAGATGGATCTAAGTCAGTTAATATGAAATTAAAGTAGTTTTTATTTGATATTATAGTCTTAAAAATTAAAATTTCCCTTCAAATTAATTTCAAATTGGAACTAGATCCAATTAGATTCAATGAATAGATTTTAAAAAAATACATAAAATGATTTTATTAAAAAATATATTTTAAAAATTACAAATTATTAGAGATAAATAATGCAAAGTTGGCTCACCTATACATCATGTGAGTATGAAGAAGTGTTTAAGGAAGGATAACTTCAACCAATCTTTAACAAACCTTTCAATCCCCTATCACTTGTAAGTTTAGATTGCTTGACACAATTAAGATGACTAACATAAAAAACCGATTCATATTATTGTAGTACTTGTTAGGTAGTTGTATTTTTGTTCTTAGACTAAATTAATCATTCATGTTAGTCATTTTTAGTTGTATTACTTATTAACTAGTCAAATATTTTAACCCGCGACTAAATTAGTGATTTATGTTAGTTGTTTTTAGTTTGGTCACTTAAGATTGCTCATTTTTGGTAGTATTTCACTTGGAAAAGCTGTGATGACTAAATTTCTTAGTCACCTAGTCACTAATTGCTCATTTTCTACTAGTGACTAGACAGTTGATTTTTTTTTTTTTTTTTTTTTTTTTTTTTTTTTTTTTAATTTTTTATTATATCTTCTAAAACAAATTATTCCCACATTCACTGTGCAGTAAAACAATTCCATAATGTTTGCTTTATCATAATTTACTATATAGCCATAACAGTAACTATATGTTAAATTCTTTATAAAAACAAAATAATCCCACATTCATTGTGCGGTAAAACAATTCTGTAATGTTCGTTTATTTACATGTTAAAGTTTTTATAAAAACAAATTAGTCCCAAATCAACTGTGCAGTAAAATAATTCCATAATTTTCGCTATAACATAAATTTCATTATCACTATTCCTCACAACACAAAGATTTTTTGAGGTTCGTTAAAAGACTTGGAGGGAATTTGTGGAGCAGCTACATTGTTATCAACATCATATTCAATGGAAGATTATCACATTTGAAAGGTTAGTTTCCTTTATTGTGTGCAAGTTTTAAAAATTCAATAGGTTTAATGAATTTTTTTTTTTTTTTTTTTTTTTTTAGAAATTAAAAAATTTAGATGAGACATATTTAACCACTATGTCCGCAATAGGCATGGTGGGCCCAGTCTTGCTCGCCGGCGGCGCAACGTGCTTGTGGGGGAGGGGCGGGGGGGGTGGCCGCCTATCCCCCCGCCCCATGCCGACAACCCAACGGCCCACTGGGGTGGTGGGCCACTAGGCCGTTGGGGTGGGGTGGTTGGGATGGTGCCCACCACCTCGCCCCACCCTGGCGGCTCAATGGCCCACTAGGGTGGCGAGCCGGTTGGCCGTTAGGGTGGGGCAGCAAGGGGTTGCATTTTTTAATTTTTTTTTTTTAAATTTTTTTAAATGGTTATGCTTTACAAAATTATTTATCATTTATCATTTTGTTTTTTAATTTAAGCTATTATTTTATTGTAATTTACTGATTTATATATATGTGCATTTTTTTGCAGGAAAATGGCATCAATGAAGATTTTTGTGAATCTTTCTAGACCAAAGACTGCTAAAATTAAAGGTGGATCCTAAAAATTCATTGTTGAACGAACTAAACCTGAGCTGATATCTACAAATCTATCAAGTGCCTCAAACGATAAGAAGACAATTTCATACTGGAAGAAATCAAAAGAAATGAAACTTCCAGAAAATGTATGGTATGTGAAATAAAGAGAAGGCGAATATGTGAAGATATATCTATATGTTGATATCTCTAACGATAGTGGAATTTATGAGGTGCTGGGAAAGGTAACAGAAATATGTTTGATACCGAACACTGAATTTGTTTATATACTCACAAAACCGCCCAAGTCACATGACAAGATTAAATATCGGTTATCATATTCATTGTATGACACGAGAGAGGTATCTACAAATTTGTTTAAACGAATCGTAAATGAGATTGCACAAGGTATCGTAATTATTGTTATTTATATTTGTGTTTTGCATTATTGTAACTATCTTATTATATTTTATAGCTTAGTTTTTATTGACATATGATATTTTGTTTGATAGAATTTTGTTGAAAGTCTTTCAATTATGTTGGGAGGCATTCATTTCATAGAGAAAGGTATTATGAATGTTGTCACTAGTTTCTACTCAGGGTCAGAAGAAGATTTGACGAACAAGCAAAAAGTAGTAATTCATGATGCTACAAAACTACATCCAAGGGATCAGAAAAAAATGCCTCTAGTGGATAAATCTAGCAAAGGTGGACATGTTACTTTTGAAGCTGAGGAAGTTGAAAATAGCACTAAAGAATATGTTGTCATTACTGAGGATGACATTGGAATTGATGTTAGAAAGGAGATGAGCCATAAAAGAAAAAAAGTAACAATGCCGAGGAATGTTTTTATTCTAGTTAATGATGAGAATGTTAGGAGAAAGAAAAGTAAAGTTGAACATTCTCAATTAGTCATTACCAACAATTAAGATCCTAGTGAAACTTCAAATGAAAGAAGGGAAATCATTACACCAAGAGCTGATTTAGAAGATGGCAGTATTAAAATAAAACAAAATACCATTTGGCAAAACTTGGCAAAGAGAAACTTAATTGAGGGTGGTCGTACATTTCAGCATAATGTGATACAAATCTATAAGGCAAGTGAAGGAAAATGTAAATATCAAATCAAAAAGCCACACCACCTGCATGTTCACAACTTGAATACATTGATGAGGTACAATCCATATGCTCATGTGGTTAATTATGTGCTTCTTGTTGATCCAGTTCAAGTTCCCAATGAAGAAGAATTTGATAAGTTAAAATGTTTTTAATACAATTATTATGTGCTTGGAGGGAACCATTCTATAGAATCTCAAAGGAAATTGATGGGGGAATATCCTAATAACCCACGTTTTGAAACAATGAAATGTATCATTTATGCTAGTTTATCAGATACATAAACAAAGTTATTGGAATGGGATCATAATTCAGATTATGAATGTAGGATGTCCATGAATTTCATCCAAAGGGTTAGATTTATTCATAGTGAATTTGAAGAAAAATGTGGTGGGGATAAGATAAATGTTACTATAGATTTCCGAAAGGAATGTTGTATGGAAATAGGCTATAAAATTGAGGAGAAAATCAATTCAAAAGGTGACATAGTAAATACTCATATATTCAGGGGTATTGATAACATTTTCTAGTTGGAATTTAGAACTGGAGAGATATGGGAATTGATTAATGAGATTTTTAGCATGTGGAGAACATTGGCATTAAAAACCAGAAGGTAAAAAGGTCTAAACCATTGATATGTAACAACAGTAAATCAGGTCCTGAATTGAAGCAACTTCCAGAAAATATGAGTATCACACCTTGGAGAGAAATGCAAGGAGTGAATGATGAAAAAATTATCAAAGCAATATTATGTCGTGTGACGTTAGGGTAATTATCATTGGAGGAAATGTCTAAGGAATTTCAAAAGTAAGTTCGTTGAATTATTTTTACTTATTTCTAGATTATAATTTTATTTTAAATATAACATATTGTTCTTGGTAGTATTTGTTGTACATATCATTATATTATTATTTTTTACTTTATCTATTCAGTCACAAAGTTTACATGAAAATACAAGAACAAATGGTTAAATTATTGAATGAAGATAGTTGGGATGATGTTGTATGCAATTATCCAGATTCAAGTTCTACATCAACACTAAAATATTTTTATCTTGCATTTAAAAAGGTATGTTGATTTATACATCATTTTTATTCATCTCTATACTATTTTTATTTGATAACTTATAAATATATTTGTTATTTTATTAAAGATGAGGAAGGATGCAAATGGAGAACTAGATATTTTCAGAACGTTTATTGAAAGAATTAAGCTCGAAACACTGAAAAAGCAGCGTCTTAAGAATGTTGAACTTGATCCAACTCTTACTCATTTCATTTGGAATGGGCTTGAGACTATTCAATATCAAGTAATACAAGGCGACTATGAAGACATTGTTAAACTCATACCTAAAAGGGATTATTCCCTAGTTATTTCAGATATTCCCCATGATTTCAATATCCCAAATGTTGACTATGATAGTGACCCTTATACTTATCAAGCTCTTAGTAAAGTGGTTACGGAATTTGTAGAAGTCGCATCATCACTGTTTGGAGATTTGTGACATTTCATTCAGACACACAATTGGCAATGTTATTGTCAAGCTTCAAGGGGGAAACAAACTCAAGGATGCAACTTACATGGTAAGACGTTGAAAATGTACGTTTGATTAATGTTAAAAAAATAATTTATGTACAATTTAATTGAACTTTTACTATTTCATGTTGCAAGGAAAAGTCAAATCTTCTTAACCGTGAATATCAACCATTTATAAATGATTGTGAGTTCATACACATTAATAGTTGGGAAAAATATGATAGCTATATGTCTATGCTTTTTAATCAGATAGATGGAAAGAGTCATAGCCAAGTACTAGTTTATGATGTTGTTGTGAGAAAAACTAGCATATGAAGACAAAGAAGCAAAAATAGAGATAGTTAGCATTTATAAAAAACCACAGACATTGATTAACTATCTTATAGAGATATGTTCAAATGAATGAGATTGGGTTCTGGATTTATTTTCTGGCTCGGGTAAATTTTATCATATAGAATTGAATTTCAACATCTTCTTTCTTAATTTATATGTCATTATACTAATTTACTTCATTATTTCTTGTGTGCTTGATAATTATGTACAACACTAGCATGTTACCTACAAAAAGGAAGAAATTGCATTGTCATTGAAAAAGATCTAGTACAGAGAAAATTTATTCAGCAAAGAATTAATGCTCTTCAATTTCTTTCAGATGCAATGCAAGAAATTGGGTTGAAGAAAGGGGATTTTAGTGAAACATGTGTGGAAAAAAAGGCAAAGGAACCTCAACCACCATTACATGGAATGATTGGAAAGGTGTATATTGGGAGATTCATAGACATCATAGATCCATTAGAAGAGGAAAACGAGCAAAATGAAGCAAAAAATATTGTGGGACAAGACAATGGTGAAACTCTAGAGGATGAAGAGTTTGGATTATGTGATATTGGTTATTAAATTTAAGTTATGTTTGGAAATCAAGCTCATTTTTTGTAACTATTAATTAGTTATACTTGTAATGTTTTTTACTTTGACATTTTATGAGAAGAATAAGCATTCTATTAATGTTGTTATGTGTTCAATATTTGTATTATGTGATTTTTGCTTTAATTTTTATGTGAATCATTATTTATTTTTTAAAACATTGATTATTATTATTTTTTGACATGAAATTCATAAAAAAAAATATTATTTAACTGTTTTTTGTTAAAATTTTCCGATAAAAATTGTGATTTTGACATGTCATTTCTAGCAAAAAATGATAACAATGTGTAATTTTTAGTTATATTTTATGTTAAAAATGGTTATTTTATTTCAATTGTTAAAATTATTGTTTTTTAGAGACAATTATTTGATGTGCATTGAAAAATTAATTAACGATATATAAATATGTAGAATATTGGAAATTTAAAATATGGACCTTTTTCTTTAACTATGCAAAAAAATAAAAACCTCACTAAAAAAAACTAAAATAAAAACAAGAAAATATGAAGAAGAAGACCACTTCGAAAATTGTTAAATTTAGAAAATAATTGTTCACGTTTAATACATTAGAAAATTTAAAGTAAAAAAAATAGGTCTTTTAAAATAAGGGCCTAATGCAGAATCAACACTTTTTAAAATAAGCATGCAACTAACATTCTAGAAACTAATGCACATAAAAAAAAAAAAAAAAAAAAAAAAAAAAAAAAAAAAAAAAAAAAAAAAAAAAAATAATATATATAATTAATATATTATATATATATATATATATATATATATATATAAATAAATAAATTAATTAATTAGTGTCAAAAAGTATGCTAAAAGAAATATGTGTATTCTGCATCACCACTTTTCAAAATCGGGTCACTTTTTTGCTACCTCTAGGAAACGGGTAATCGTATCAGTTCCTATTTCAAAGTTTACATTGTTAAATACTTGATGTGAAAAGGAGCCATCATCATTCCTTGAGAGGAGGACATCAAGGAAGGGAATATTACCATTACTTCTGAACTCCACGGTGAACTTTATGTAACTAGATTGATTACTAAGATGGAGGAAAAACAGTTCCAACTCTTGCTTACCATGGGACCAAATGACACAAGTATCATCCACAAACCTCTTCCACATCTTAGGCAGGTGAAGAGAAGAAGCTAAGGGTTTTGATTCAAAATCCTCCATGAATAAATTAGCCACGTCAGGGGAGAGGGGGCAACCCATGGTGACACTGCAGGTTTTCTCATAGAATTCCCCATCGAATGAAAAGAAAGTAGAAGTAAGATAAATACCAACTAAATTAGCCATATCAAGATCCGTAATGTGCTTGGTGACTTCGATGACATCATTGATAGGGATATTAGTGTAGAGGAAGACCACATCGAAGCTCACAAGTATGTCATCTGGATCAAGCTTGAAACTCTTTAACTTGTTGAATAATGATGTAGAGTCCTTGACAAAAGATTATGTATGGCCAACAAGGGGCTTAAGCTTCTAGGCTAAATATTTAGCAAGAAGACAAGTTGGCCCTCCTATCATGTTGACAATGGCCATAGATTCTGGGGGTAAGACAATAACTTTCTATAATCTTATGACTGAACGAGTTGACCGAACTTCTAGCCTTTATAACAAAAGCCACATTTTTTGAAATCTTATTTAGGGGATCCTCATTGAGTTTCCTGTAACTCTCTCTATTATGGAGGGGGTCCAACATCTTTCGACAGTAATCATCTTTATCGAGAATAACCACATCACCACCTTTTTTGGCTTTGAGAACAAAAATATTCTTATTAATTTTTAACAATTTGAGAGTGTCATACGTAGGTTTGTTGATTTTGTTCTTGGGTGGATTTTCCTTTCTAAGGACAACCACACAGTCTTGACGAATGATATCTTTAGTGATGTCTGGTAAGTCTCTAATACCATATTCAATGTCACTGGTGATATCATCGACTGGGATCTTTCTAGGAGCAGGAGAAATATTTAAACATTTCTCTAAAAGACTAAAGACAAAGGGATCAAAAGAAAATCTAGAGAGGTTGATAACCCAATAACTAGAAGAGGAAGGAAAATTGGAAAAAACATTATTATCCAAACCCAAAGCCTTATTACCAATCCTAATATTATTACAATTATCAGAATTAAAAACAAAGTCACTATCCTCATTATTATTATTATTGTTAAGCCCAGTGATATTATTATTATACAAATTGTTATTATTATTATTATTATTATCCAAGCATAAAGTATCATTGCTATTCCCAATATTATTATTCCTATCTGAATTGAAAATATAGTCACTATTATTATTATTAAACCAATTAACATTATTATTATACACATTATTATTATTATTATTATTATTATTAGTAATAGAACCACTTCCAGTATTTTCGAAACCAAAGAAGAATTAACAGACAACGAACCTGAGGGAATTTGACTCGGTGAATTTGCAGAGTTATTCCAGCCAAAACACGAGAATGTTCCAGCTTCACCCTCAATGGAGGAAGGGTGAGAAACACTGTCAACCCAATATTAGAGAGAAAGTTTGATTAGAATTAATTCTACTACTGGAAAGACCATGAAAGCAACTAGACTCATTAGGTTGCGAGATCGATTTATTCGAGAGCTTACTGAACTTAATGGAATTCTTTACTTTCCATATGTCTTTTAGACGAATATATTTCAGTGTCGAGCACTCCTCGATCCTTGACCAAAGGGGAGTAGAGATCTCATTTGAAAGTTCCAAATGTAGAGACAACAAATCACGAGAAACAAAATCTAGAAACGTTCTCACCTTGCCAATCTCCAAACAAACCAATGCCACGCTAGAATTAAGAAAAATATGAAGGTAACTAGAATTATTAAGAGGATGATTAATCTGAGCAAATGGAGGAACAAGGGAAGAGTATCTACATCGTTTTAGAAAAGCCAAACCTGTCTTCAACTTGGAAATCCTTCTGTGATCCATAATGAATTAAGAAAACTTTCAGTAGAAATCACATAGAGAAAATTTTTGGCCAACACATTTCGAACCAACAACTGTGGTTCATCATCAGGACCAGATGAAGAGGCAGAACATTGTTCCAATTTTATTTCCTCTTCTAGTAATTGGGTTGTCAATCTCTCTAGTTTTTTTTATCCCCCTGTCTTTAGTCTTTTGGAGAAAGGTTTAAATTTTTCTGTTGCTCGTAGAAAGATCTCAGTTGATGATATAATTTGTGACATTGAATATGGTATTAGAGACTTATTGGACGTCACTAAAGATATCATTCATCAAGACTGTGTGGTTTTCCTTAGAAAGGAAAAGCCCCCCAAGAACAACAGCAACAAACCTGAGTTTGAGTCTCTCAATTCATTAAATAATAATAAAATATTGTTGTTCTCAAAGACAACAAAGGTGGTGATGTGGTTATTCTTGATAAAAATGATCATTGTCAGAAGATGTTGGACCACCTCCATAATAGAGGGAGCTACAGGTAACTCAACAAGGATCCCCTGAAGAATATTTCCAAAAGTGTGTCTTTTTCTATAAAGGCTAGTATCTTAGTCAAATCGTTTAGTCGTAAGCTTATAGAAAGTTGACGCCTTACCCCCATAATCTATGGCTTGCCAAATATTCATAAGGAAGAGGCTCCTCTAAGACCCATTGTCAACACGATAGGAGGGCCAACTTGTCTTCTTGCTAAATATGTAGCCCATAATCTTAAGCCCCTTTTTGGCCATACATAATCCTTTATTAAGAATCTGCATCGTTTTTCAATGAGTTAAAGAGTTTCAAGCTTGATCCAAATGAAAAGCTTGTGCTTCGATGTGGTCTCCCTCTAAACTAATATCCTTATCAACGAGGCCATCGAAGTCGCCAAGCGCATTACAGACCTTGATATGATTAATTTAGTTGGTATTTGTCTTACTTCTACTTTCTTTTCATTCGATGGGGAATTCTATGAGCAAACTTGCAGTGTCGCCCTGGGTTCCCCCCTCTCCCCTATGGTAGCTAATCTATTCATGGAGGATTTTGAATCAAAAGCCTTAGATTCTTCTCGTCTTCTGCCTAATATGTGGAAGAGGTTTGTGGATGACACTTGTGTCATTTGGTCCCATGGTAAAGAAAGAGTTGGAACTGTTTTTCCTCCATCTTAACAATCAATCCAGTTCCATAAAGTTCACAATAGAATTCGAAAGTAATGGTAGTCTTCCCTTCCTTGACGTCCTCCTCTCAATGAATGTTGATGACTCTTTTTCTCATTAGGTATTTTGAAAGAAAATTCATACGGAACAATATCTTCATGTTAATTATCATCATTTCCCAGCTCAAAAGCTTGGTGTTCTCAACACCTTAGTGACTAGAGATTTAAGAGTTTCTGATGACAAGCATCTCAATGAAGAGAAAGCACATCTCCTAAGTGTTTCTTTAATAATGGGTATAGTAGACACCAATGTACTAAGGCTTTCCTTAGAGCTGAAAAAGGGTATAGTACTAAGAAAGATACCAATAATCGATTTTTTAGTGTTCATTTTCCTTTTATCCAAGGGACCACTAACAATATTGTGAGGATCCTAAGGAAGGTTAAGGTGGCTTCAACCTTTAGGCTTTTAAATACCATTCAGATCTCCCTTAGATCTATAAAACACCCAGTGGAACCCAAGAATATGAAGGGTGTTTTCTTTATCCCATGCTCTTATGGGACTCCCTACATTGGTGAAACTAGTTTCTCTATTAATCAAACGATTCGTGAGCATGTTGTTGACATCGAGCATGGAAGGATCCACTCCTATGCTTTGGTAGAGCATGCAAATAAATATAAGCATCACATTTGCATTGCAGAGGCCCAAGTCGTTTCTAGGGTTAGTCATTTCCATCATCGCAGATTGAGGGAGGCCCTAGAAATAAAAAATAAAAAAAGACCCAACAATTTGAATAGAGATGATGATTGGATTAGTAGTAGAAGTTGGGTTCCTGTCCTGTCCTCCTAGTTTTTTAGGGTTTCTTTTTGTGATTTATTTTGTTTGTTTATTTATCTATGTAGGTATTGGCATCATTTTTATAGTATTTGTTATTGTTTTATTCTTCATTATAGTTTATTTCTCATTCCTTCGTGTTTTTTTTAAGTATTTCATTCATCAATATGTCATTAACTGCCTTTAGATTTATTTTAATTAATGGGCCTTTTGCCTTTTGTATTTTATGTTGACTTGTTTATTATATATATATGAATATATATATAATTATATATAATATAAATATCGATATATATAATATATATATTATATCGTATCTTTGACTTGTGTATATTTTTGTTTATTTGATTATTCCATAATTTTTATTTAGTTTTATTTTATTTCCCATAATTTGTTTTAATTTATTAACTGATTTTGTCTTGTATTAGGGTTTGACTTCGATTATTATAATTTTTGTTCCTCCTTGTTGGACTGATCGACTTTTTTGATTTTTTTGTTTCTTGTTAAGTTTGTTTCTGTCGATTATTTCCGAGTAATAGGAATTTTCTAATAAATATTTGATTTTAATAAATTAATTTAATAATTATTTTGTTAAACTAGCCAATAATATAGCGTTACTAATATTTGTTTTTATAAATTAATATCATAATTAAATATCATTTTCAAAACTAGTCATTTAATATAGTTATTACTTAATAATTTTGTTTTTAATATATAAAAATTAATATTCATATTTGATATTATTGTTCAAATAGTCCATTACTGAAATTATGTTTCTACATTTCTCTTTATTTAGCTTCTGCCATTCTGGCCCTCTACATCTGGTCCTCATGATGAACCACACTTATTGATTCGAAACTTGTCAGCCAAAAATTTCTCCTATATGATTTCTACCGAAAAACTTTTCTTAATTTCAATATAAGTATGATAATTTTAATGCTTATAATATATTTATTTTACAATTTTAATGTTAAACAAAAAACATTGTCAAACATAATTATCAATATATATTTATTTTATAATATTACACACTTGAGATACGGATGAATTTAATGGATGATAATACATATACCTCATTACAATATTATATGAATTACATTTATCATATTATATATAGTTGGAAAAAAATCACTTATATAAATATAAGTTATTAAAAACTAAATAAATTTGTTATAAATTATTATAAATTTTTTATATTTATAATAAGTTATATATTTCATGAAAATATCAACTTTGTATATAATATTGCACAAACTTTTTGGGTTTGGAGTATTCTCTAAAAATGCTTCTTCTTGGCTAAGAGCTTATCTTCTTTGGATGTATGGAAACATGTTAACGATTCAAGGCCCAGAGATATTTACCAAGAGTGAAAGCCCGCCCCCTTATGTACCTCCAACAAGTAATTCCATATGGTGCGATTTTCCTTGAATAACAGTGATGAGTCAGCCTGCATTTGCATATAACAACCAATAATGGTTGTCTCCACTTCTAGTTTAACAATTGAGTTATGATAGGTTTTCCTACTGTTTAAAAAATATTGCACGAAAACATATTAAAATATATAAATAAATGTAATGGATTTGACATGTTAATTGAATTGTTGTTAATTCCGTCTTTATCTTTCAAACTTTGTTTTGTTCTCATTCATAACAACACAATTAAAAAATTCAAGTTCAATCAAATAGAGTATTTCTAACATTTTAAAATGTAATAAAAGACGCATAAGTTTAAAACTTGTCAATACCTTTTATTTCCTCTAAATTATGTTGGCTTCTTGAGTTACTTCAAAAGTGATTTCACCTAGCTAGGAGAAAATTAAGTCTCCCTTTCCCCTTGGCAACATTTCAAGGACATATGGATACCTCAGTTTGAGTGGATTCTTAACACTGGATAAAGTGCTAGCAACACCCTTATAATAGGAAGTAGTTAACCCAAATGACATGATGGTTGACACTTTAGCTGTATGGAATGGAGGAGTTAGTTGCTTGCGTAAGGGAGATACATACTTAAGAGTAAGAGTTTTACGCAATTGGAGGACGGAACTTAGCTTGGAACCATGTGATAATTTAAGAGGGGCATGTTAAGCCCCTATACTACTAGTGTAACCCCTTATTGTTATTAGTACAACCCCCTTATTATATTTTTGTTCCCATGTACTCCCCATAAGAAGCCCACTATTGTTATTATTGTGCCCCATAGATGCCCACTATTGTTATTATTGTGCCCTTACATTATTATTGTTATGTCGACTCTGATTATATTATGATCCCTTAGACTCCTATATATAGAAAGGAGGTCTTTTCATTTGTATCATCGAAGAATTGTTCATTTGTGTAGTGTAAAGGAGGTTTCCCCCTCGAAGAGGCTTATTTCTAAGGTGTTCATCTATCTTTTCTATATTTTTGTGAGCTAGTTTCATAACACTTAGAGGTTGGGATTGAATGCTTTGGATGAGGAGTATACTTCATGGAGTTTGGTTATGGACCTAGAGACATCTTTTGAGGAGGAAAATTGGGGCTTAATCTAGACCAAATTAAAACACAAGAGAGGAGAATTAGAAATATGAGAGGGTATGTGGCACACTATTTAGGAGGAAAGTCTTGCATGAGGACACATATAGACCACCATGGAAGAGAAGTGTTGTGTTCACATCTTGTTGGATAATATACCATCTTGGTGGAGGAGCATTGAGCCTTAGGAAATTCATAAATAGATGGCATTCCATCTTGGAAAAACTCTAGTATTTTGATGTTCAAAAAACGAATAAAAGAAGGTTACTATATAATACAATATTCAATAAGTAATAAAAGAAGATTATATCATATTTTGGTATTTCGTTTATGGAGCTTTGGATAGACGATGATTGGGTGCTTTGTTAAAGCACCCCTTGATGTGAAGTCACTAGTTCAATTCACTACCCCAATTAAAGTAATATTAAACATGACGAAAATATAATCATGCCAAGCTTAAAAAAACATTTCAAATATAACCCATTATCACATTGTGAAGATAAAAAAGAATGAAAAGAATGAAGATAAAAAGGTTAGACTAATTTCACATATGAAGTTCAAAAATGAATAAAAAACTATTAGTTAATCCTTTTTAAAGATTGACTTTAATTAACATAAATATTATATGGGAAAATTTTTGTAAATGCGTAACAAATCATGACAACATATACAACATATGATGTTGCATTGTGATGTTTAAGAAATGATTGGAAAAAAGCGTTACTTGAATTCATGACATTAAAGAAGGAATAAAAGAGAGTAATATAGTAATATCACTTTTCTAATATTGTAAACATACTACTTGAAGAGGTTTTACATCATATTATGATATTCAAAATAAACAATAGAGAGTTAAGCAATTATTATTTCCAAATCAAATATGATTAATACAAATATATCGTGAAATTTTATAAATATCTAATAATTTATAATGATATAAGTAAATATTAAATTTCATTACACAAATTCAATTTATTTCTTTATGATGTTGAAAATAGAATAAAAGAGGACCTCACTTTTGACAAATTAAGAAGAATAAAATAGGATTATGCCACACTCTAACATTTCAAATGTATAGCTTTAAGAGTTTTTATGTCACATTGTGATATTTAAAAATGAACTAGAAAGTTAGTTTTATGTTGCATTATGATATTCGAAATTTAGAAAGTTAGTTTTATGTTGCATTATGATATTAGAAATAAGGGTTAGTTGATTTATATTTTCAAAATTGGGTTAATATTGTAATATTTTTACTTCTGTAATAAATTATAATATTCAAAATTGTAGAAATAAGATTTAGTTGATTTATATTTATGGAAGTCAATTTTGGTTTGGTTAATATAAATATAAGGTAATATTTTTACCAATATGTATTTGGTTAATATAAATATATGGTAATATTTTTACCAATATGCAATAAATTATGGCAACATAGATGATACAACGTTAGGGTGTACTAATACAAAATTTCACAAAGTAAATTATGGTAACATAGATGATACAATGTTAGGTTGTACAAATACAAAATTTCACTTTGTGAAAAAAAAATAAAGGAAATGTTATGTCACATTTAAATATTTCAAATATAATAATTAAGAGGTTTTATAAAAGAGTGTTATGTTTTAACGTTAGGTTGCACAAACACAAAATTTCACTTTGTGAAAAAAAAGGAATAAAGGAAATGTTATGTTACATTTAAACATTTCAAATATAATATTTAAGAGGTTTTATAAAAGAGTGTTATGTTTTATGTTACTTTGCAATGTTAAATATGAACACAAAAAAACGTGTTAGTTAATTTATGTTTTTAATAGATAACTCTGGATATATTTATATACATGGTAATATTTTTAGAAATATGTAATAATTTATGTGACATATATAATAAAAGATTATGTCACGCATAATCATATTATGTTATATTATAATGTTAAAAAAATGAATAAAAATAGGTTATTTTGTGTTATGGTATTTAAAAAGAATAAAATTAGCAATTATCTCAAAAGGTGTGAAGAGACGCTCATAAGATTGTTAAGTTGAAAAAATTGTAAATGATTGTCCATAATCAAGTAAATAAATAATTCGATATATTAAATTTAAAATTTTCGAGTGTATCATATATATATATATATATATATATATAATATATATATTATATATATATATAGTTATATATATATTAAAACTTTTAGCAAAACGAATATTGGTTTCGGTTGCTGTTGGATCGCCTCTGTGCAAAGCGTCTGACCACTGTGACAAGAGACGATATAGTAACAAAATATAAAAAATACGTGAAATCAATAATAATGAATAATACTAAAGAGTGCCTCACAAAGTATCTCATTCCCATAATCACATCCACCTCATCTATTTTTAATTAATATGTGACTTTATTAAAAGGTCTCAAGAATATCAATAAACAAAATTGACTGGAACATATAAAATGTAGTTAAAAAATGAAAGAGAATGTGTATTCATGTTGATCTACAATATAGCCTTTCTGAACACGATATTTTTAGAGTCACTGGTTTGGGACACTAAGACAATTGGGTAACTCAGGTCGGGTCTGAGTGATATGTAATATGTATTATTTGTACATGCCACATTTCTAAACTTTTCTAATTTATTTGGAAGAGCTTACATTTGTGAATCGTGATGATCCCCCTTGAGGCTGCTCTTAAGTTGATATCTTCTTGACATAAAGATTTAGATTTACAAACCCTTTTATATGTTTCTATTTGAAATCTGTGGGGTTTCTCTTTCTTTTATCCCAGTTCTGAAAAT